>JAFEJD010003226.1:0-16222 GCA_018296065.1 Blastomyces percursus
TTTCGCAGCCGGAGCTTTTGCAATAGGAGCTGGGATGGGAGGAGTGTCTTTCGCGGTTGAATGTCGCGTTGTGGTTGAACGGCGTTTTGAAGGCATGATGATAGATATATAAAATATAAAAGAATTTCCGAATTAGGAAATCAGTATAAAGGTTGATTCAATATAATATATGGATATAATATATTGTGATCAGAGAATATCAGATTTGTATGGGAATTGCTATAGATAGAAAGTTGGTGAAATTTGTTCAAATGGTTGTGTCAACGCGTTGATTTCTCTGCCAAGAACTGACAGAATTTTCGAATACGCTAAAGTTAGTATCAGAGTTTACTTCACCACCGCAGTGGGATAATAAAGCCTGCGAGATCTTGCTAAAAAATATACATGTGAGATAATTAGAACTAAATAAATATAATAACTAGAAATCTTGAACCTCAAGCCAAATTTTTCCGTTCCCGTTTTGCAAGCAAGAATTCCAACTTGAGAAAAAGGTGACTTGGACAAGGATACCCTTCTTTCGTTGACGCAAGAGCCCACTAAACGTCATATTTTTGCTTAAATTCAAATGCCCAGGATTAGAGTCGAATTGAAGCACAAGTGCTGACCTTGACCTTACCCTTATTATCATGCCTTTCATCCTTAGGATTCATATGCCTCAGCTCCCCCCGACAGATCGCGGACTTTCATTTTACCTTTCTGCGACATGATGATGCCTCCGCAGAACAGCGCCATCGGGATCGCGGAGGCGAAGCAGATCAAACCAAGCGCCAAGTTCATACCCGCCCATCCGACGCTGGTGATGACAAACGCCCCAATTATCGGGCCAAGAAGCTGCCCAGCAGCAAAAGCCATATTATATAGTGCATAGCCCTGGCCCATGGCACTGGGCCCTGAAAACAAAACGGGATATCTTTCCTCTACCTCATCGACCGCGTGAGAAATCTCTGTCATTGTGATTACCTGAACGATCGTAATTGCGAGACCAACGAGGACGAGTAATGCGCCGAGAAGTACCTGTTGTCCCGTTGTGTTGTGCTGCACGAGCCGGAGAAGGATGAGTGGGCCACCTGCAAGAGTGAAGCCAGACGTCCCAAATATGCGCGATCCCCAACGGTCCGCACCCTTCCCGATAACGACGCCGAAAAGGCAAGGAAGGGAGAAGATGAGAAACAGAATTCCGGTTCCGCTTGGTGTCCAGTTGAATTTATCCATCACGAACAGGGGAAGTGTCTATATATGGTCAGATACCTTTGGCCAAGAAGAAAAAAAAAAGCATCACGTCTTTGGTGGTGTATTCTCCTTCATCTGAGGGTGCTCAACAGGGAGTAGATGTCGCAAAACTTACCGTCTCGAACGCGGTCCATACAATTGACTGAATCACAGTTGCAAACAAATTAACCAATATTCGGGAATCCTTGAGCAAGTGGTATATTATGAGCGTTTTCGTGGTAGTAGGCTGCGAATTGCTGTTGGTGGCTCGTTGGATGAGCGGGGACTGTTCGTGAATAGTATCTTCTGAATCAGAGCCTAGAGATTGAGTTCGACTTGACGAGCCTGGCGGGGATGAGTGATCGCATGTTTCTGTCTGATTTCTAGCTCCTAACCTTTCCTGCAACAACCTGCTTGCAACTACAGCCTCCAAAATTAGCCTCCGATATTGTCCGCGGATGATCATGTAGAGGCTATGCATACCCTTTTTCTCGATCATAAGAAGCCGCAACACAATGTCGATGCATAATAACGCTATCGGTACCGCAAATGCTGCATAATAACCTGCCTTGGTAAACCTGTCGCATGACTTTGGTTAGATGTGTTTTTTGCTAGGAGAAAAGAAGGACAAGGACAATGTGAAGATAGGGTTTAAAGCACATACATAACCCCGCCCACAATCGGGCCAAACAGTACGCCCCAAGTCAATGCGAGGGAGACATATCCCATTGCTTGTCCAATTCTTTCCTTGGGGACGCTATCGACGGCCAACGTCATGCCAACCGCACCAACTGCACCGCCCGAAAGCCCTTGCATAGCTCTTGCAACTATGAACAAGCCTAGAGACCGTCCGACGAGGAACAAAGAGGTAGCCAATATCATGGCTACCAATCCAATAACGAAGGGTAATTGCCGACTGCTGCTACGATCCGCGAAGTAGCCGAAGAGCGCTGATCAAAGGGCAGAGAGCATCAGACTGTTAGCATGCTAATATTTGTAAACATCCAATTTATGCTACAGTCGATCATAGTCAGTTGCAATGAAATTATCATCCACTCACGAGATCCGACGAGGAACATTGCGCCATATGTTGCTAAAAGTATCGAGACCCATTTCTGCACTGTATGTCATTGTCCGTTAACAAGATATTTCCACTAGGATCTTGACGAGTGTAGAATCACAATGTTGGTTCGATTTTTACCAACCTTCTTCATGCGGAACACCTGCGCGATCTGTAAGTGCCAGCGGCACAATTGGGACAATCTGGAGTAGCAGGGTCAGGAGTGCCGTCCGTTATAGAGAGAGAATAAATATTGGAATACTAACCACTCCATATACAAGAGTATCCTGTCCGTTTATGTTAGTTAGCCACACAGTTTGCTCTGTACACCAAAAAAAAAAAAAAAAAAAAAAAAAGGCTATTGGGGACAAGAGTGTGGAAAACTCACAGTGAATAATGCCGCAGAGACAACGAGTAGAATGAACCCTTCCGAAGATCGAAACGAAAGGCCCCAGGGCAATTTATTTCCGTTTGCCATGATCGTCCTCCGTACCCGCCAATTCCTGTATAGCTAACTGGGCCTCGGTGTACGCTGGTGATAGAAGTGTATCAAAGGAATGACAGCATTAAGAACTAAACAGCTTCATCTAACGAGGCATAACGATATCTGCGTAATATATCAAGAATTTTTCACAATCTCATAACTCGATGAGGTAGACTGAAATGTCAAGGTGGTTGAGACGAGAACAGTTTATCAAGGGAAAGAGAAAAAGAATTCGCAAACGGACGGATTGCACCCCGCTCTCTCTTGCTCCCTTTCTTGTGTAGCTGCATTCCCAATCTGGTTACGTATCTCACACATGAGCTTCAGCTTATGTGGCGCTGGATTCCTGTCATAAAGAATGATTTTCATTGGAGCATTGCCCTCAGCGATGCCGGGGATCTTGCTTAATGACGGGAGCAACATTGAGCCCGCGATTTTCGGCAGAGTCGCAAACCAGCGAAGCATCATCGCCATCTCTCTTATGCGTAATCCGTAGATCTCTTGCAGAGTTAACAAATGTGCCGCTGCGGACGCAAAGGCCCATAGCCCAATCCGATTTGCGGTCCGCCAATGGTGTGCACCAAAACGACCAGGGCCACTGCTGTCGTCCACTAAAACACCAATAGTGAGCTGGGCTTGAAATATCGCTGCATGGTGCTCAAATTTGGTTCTTCTTTAGCTCTGCAGGCATGGAAAAAAGCAAAGTTGACCTAAAGTGGACTGACTCAGCAAGTGAACCAGCCAATTAACTAACTATTCACTCGCTTCACTATAGAAGTTTTGCGAAAGAAGAATCCGCAGGCAAGATCTATAGTTAGGCCCGAATGAAATTTTCGAGCTTGTGCAGAGGTTTAACAGATTCTCGTGTTGTGGTGTCGCGAAAATGATTCCTGGGGCTTTCTTCAAGGTAACTCACAGAATTAAATCGAGATGGTTGTTTGTCCTCATTCTGCGCCTGTTATTGAAACGTTGCACAGTTGGAAGCAGGAGTCGTACAGGAATATCAAGATGTATTTTTTTTTTGCCATCCATGCCTGCCAATTACTACAGACTGAGCATTTAGTATTCCTTGATGATGGCATGCAAATTGCGCGAAGATTGTTGTCAAGAATGCGTCAGGACTGGACATGGAAAGTTATTTTCAATTGTTCCTTGTCTGTCTGTATCATTGCACTTTCTCGCCCTGCTTCTGGGCTGCGGAAGACAAAACAGAATGCAGCATACAAGTAGCTGCAATTATCCGCGAGAGATGTATTGTACATACTTGATGGTAGAGATTTCGAGTATTTTTGCTTCATGCTTTTCGTTGGGGACGGTGAACGAAAGATTGTGAACTTCATGGCCTTCCATGGAGCTTTTCCCATGATTGATATTTAGTTAAATGCTGTGCCAACCAAAGTCCCTGCCGTTTCCAATCGACGAACGCAAAAGTTGCAGGTTACAAAATACAAGTTGCCATTGTTGAAATCTTGAAATTTATTCTTAGAGGGGGAATCTGATTAATGACCCTCCAGGATTTCCTTGGAGCCTCGGCTGCGAGAATATAGAATAGCGTTGATGCTTTCTAGAACGTCTGAGTTGCCCTTGTTGAAAACAATCAACTGACACAAATAAGAAGGGGGCAGAATAAACAACACAAATCAAAAACACCGATGAAAAATAGAATAAGTCAAAAAGAATATGTATTTATTTACCCGACGCGCAAAAATATGAACCAAACTGAAAGGAAGTGAAAAGAAAAAAGAAAACAGTAACCCCATATTATGCCTATTTGACAAGTTTTGCCGTTGAAGGACAAATGCTTTTAATCTTTCCTGGGCCCCGGGTCTAAAATGATGGACTAATAATAGCCCTGCGATTTATTCATAACATCGTAGCCTCATGTTGAAAAGTCTATGTGTCATGCATGCACACCTCAGCATATTGCGCAGTTGTATATGCACCGAAAAACAGAAGAGGATATATTTAGTAACGGTAGCTGTCGATGAAAGGAGTCAGTCAGCATATGTTTCTGAAGCAGTATAAAAGTAATGTATTTTATTTCATTTTATTTTTTATCTTTTATTTTTTTTGGGTGGAGGGGGAGGTGGGTGGCTTACATCTCAGCCTTAAAAGGACCATCGATCTCCAAGCCCAGATATTCTGCTTGCTTGGGCGTGAGCTTCGACAGCTTGGCGTTGACGTGCTCAAGGTGCAGAAGAGCAACCTGCTCATCGAGAACCTTGGGGAGAACGTAGACACCGATATCTCGCTTGCCGCTGGTGATGCCGAACTCGACGTACTTCTTGCCAAATTCTTCATCTTGGGACTTGTAGAGCAAGATCTGGGCAAGGACCTGGTTGGAGAAGGAGCAAGACATGACAAAGGAGGAGTGGCCAGTGGCACAGCCAAGGTTGACCAATCGGCCCTCCGCAAGGAGGATGATGTGGCGGCCGTTTGGCATGAGGAAGCGGTCAACCTGGGGCTTGATGTTCTGGACAGATTTGGCGTTGGCCTTGAGCCAAGCAACATCGATCTCAATGTCGAAGTGACCAATGTCTATTTTCGTGTTAGCAGAGCTTACCAAAATAATAGCCTTGCCCAAGGATTACTTACTGCAAACAATAGCGTCATTCTTCATGACGGAGAAGTGCTCGCCAGTCAAAATATCACGGCACCCAGTGGTGGTCACGAAAATTTGACCAACTGGGGCAGCCTCCTCCATAGTGGTGACTTGGAAACCAGACACAGCAGCCTGAAGGGCATTGATAGGGTCGATCTCTGTCACAATGACACGGGCACCCATGCTGTGCAGGGCCTGGGCACATCCCTTTCCAACGTCACCAAACCCAGCAACAACAGCAACCTTCCCAGCAATCATGACATCAGTGGCACGCTTGATTCCGTCAATGAGAGACTCTCTGCACCCATAAAGGTTGTCGAACTTGGACTTAGTGACCGAGTCGTTAACATTAACAGCAGGAACAAGAAGCTCTTTGTTCTTCAACATTCTATACAGGTGGTGGACGCCAGTGGTAGTCTCCTCTGATAGTCCGTAGCAGTCCTTAAGCATCTCAGGGTACTTCTTGTGCACAAGCGCAGTCAAGTCACCACCGTCGTCAAGAATGAGGTTGAGGTGCTTTCCATCCTTGAATGCAACCAGCTGTTGTTCAAGACACCAGTCATATTCCTCCTCTGTCTCACCCTTCCAGGCGAATCTGCACGCATGCTATGTAAGAGCCCATTATATGGAACAAACCAGAGAAACACGGGGAAGCTGGGAAACTAATACTTACACAGGGGTTCCTGAGGCAGCAATGGCAGCCGCAGCGTGATCTTGAGTAGAGAAAATGTTGCAGCTGGTCCAAGTCACTTCAGCGCCAAGGGCCTTGAGAGTCTCGATCAAAACGGCGGTTTGGATGGCTAACGGCCAAACATCAGTTAGCAGCTGGCCAATTAAGAAACGCAAGACAAGTAGACATACTCATATGAAGACATCCGGCAATGCGAGCACCCGCCAATGGTTGGGATTCGGCGTATTTGGCACGAATGGCCATGAGGCCAGGCATCTCCCCCTCGGCGAGCTCAATCTCCCGGCGGCCAAAGGCGGCCAGCGACTAAAAAATAAAGTGGTGAGTCCAATGGATCAATTGCTCGTGTAATTAGAAGAGGATATTACTTACGATGTCAGCGACCTTGAACTTGTGGGCTGGGGCGGTCATGACGGCTGTGTTGGTAACGGAAGGGGAAGCGGGGTAGTTTTCTGTAAAGCAATCAGTCAGTCGGGGAAACTTGGAAGCCAATTGAAGAACTTATATATGCACCCAAGTCAAAGGGTAAACAGTAACGGGAGGCGTACCTGAGGAGATAATAAACTAAGAATATGGGAGAAAGCGGAGGTATATCGAGAGAGGAGATGTGTTGTGAGGGATGAGGTTGTTGAAATTGATGCTATTTTTTTACCTTTATTATCCCGCTTTTACTACCAAGCATTCGGGCCGCTAATGTTCCGGACCAGACCACGTGCATTTGTTCCTCGGTTTCCGCGCATTTATGAAAATTTCATTACAGATTAAAAATATCTGTGAGGGAATGTAATATTTCCCTCCGTCTCTCTCCCTTATGTGCCATGCAAATGTCAGGTTATGGTCCGTTCTCAAGCCCGGATTAACAAGGCATGGGCCGCCTAAGATGGTGAGGCGAATGTATTAACTAAACCGAAAATGCCCTCCCGAAAACGAGAAAAAAAAAAAAAAAGAAAGAAAGAAAGAAAAGAAAAGAAAAAAGAAAAGAAAAAGAAAAGAAAAAGAAAAAGAAAGAGGCATTAGAGCTGGAATTAGTGGGAAACACTAGCACCATGAAAGCATTACAATAACCCTTATTTCCTTCAAACTGATATTAGGATCACGCCCGAATCAATGAAACCAAGGACTCGGCTAGCAACACAGCAAATTCGCCATTGTTGATGTCACTTTCATTCGTTGTCACTTTGATACCGCTAGATTCTAGCCCGGACTCCAACGCGCCCAAAAGAGCCTTATCAGCGGTGGGATCATCGAATGGACTGTGAGGTGTCGACAGGAGGCTAAGGCCCCCAGTGGGCAGAATGACCTCGACGAGTTTTGGATTGACAACATGGTTGCGAAGTTGTGTCGCAATAAATTCGCCAATCTGAGCGCATTCGGTTTCGCTAGTCCTAGCCAAAGTGACTGTAGGGTTATGCTCGTGGAGTTTGCGAGTAGCGAACTTTTCGGGAACCGTGTTTCTCGGCCCAAAATTGATGACATCGCAGGCGCCTACGCTGACCACCTGCGGGATTCCAGCCTCGGCGGCTGCGCGCAGACGGTCACGGCCAGCGGAAAGGATGCCGCCAAATAACTCGTCTGCGATTTCCGTCGTAGTCGCATCGACAACAGCATCGATTTTCCCTTCTCGAATGAGCCGCTCCATGGCCCTACCACCGGCACCCGTAGCATGGAAGACATAGACCTCGTAGTTATATTTACTCTCTAGGTGAAGCCGGATTAGGTCGACACATGGAGTTGTAACTCCAAACATCGTCACGCCTATCCGTTTCGTGCCAGCCGCAACCGGTTTGTCCATGTACTCCCTGTGGGATGTGACCATGCCATCGATAGCTCCAGCAGCATTTGCTAGTATATGGTTCAATATCGAGTTGGTGCCTGCTATGTCAACGACGCTATACATCATCGTGATGTCCGTCTCTTCTATGAAAGGCTTCACATCTCCGCTCGCCATCGTTGAAACTATCAACTTAGGGAAACCAACTGGTAACCCATTTCGCATCGCACCAGATGCAAGAGAAGTCCCGCAAGAACCGCCAATTGAGACGGCTCCGTGGATCGCCCCGCGAGAATACAGGCCTTGGATAGAGGAACTGGCACATTTTATCATGTACTGGATATACTCCGTTCTGGAGAGCGGTAGAATGTCTGTCCCTCTGCCTCCCTGAGAAAATGATGTGGTAGCATTAATAAGGTCGGTATTCTTTACATCGATTGATTCGTGCTGACACAGGTTTCGACCCACGTCAATCAGTAATGTTTTGCACTGATTGCGTTCCAATATCCGATCACGAAGGAATAGCAGTTCATCAAGCTTCGAATCACAGGTCCCAATTATGGCGATAGTGGTAGCAAGGGACTGGCGGTCTGCCATTTTCACGGATGTGCACCTCACGAGGTAGGCTGGCGCTTCTCAGGATATATTGGGGTGTCCAGGAGTAGAATGGGAGGGGGTTTTAAAGTTTAATGGAAGAATTCCAAGGTGCCCAATTAGAATCTTAATCAGCAGGCCTCTAGACCTCTCTTTTCATTGAATCTAGAGTTATCGTCAGTGAGTGTTGCTCGGCATTCGTTTGCTATATATATATACTTACCAAGAGCTACCCTACGCCATATAGGAAAGCATCATACGCCGTGTAGACAAGGCAAGCATAGACACAAGTAAAGGTGGTTCGTCTGAAATATAAAAGCTGTTGTTACACAGTTTGTACTGTGCTCCAAACCAGCAGAGCGACGCGAGTTCCAAAGTTCGCCGTCGATGGAAAGGACTTGGATTGGACTTGCGGATTGAGGGGAAGAAGTCTGCTTAATAATAATTGTGCAACATGATGTATGAATGTTGAGCATAAAATTCTATTCTCCATGACGCTTGCAGTTATCCACCGCAGGCTCCCTGGGAAACATCTCGTCAATCTTTGTCCGCCGTTCTGTGTCCGTTTGTTCGCTAATCAACTAGAATAGCGGTCTCTGTTTGCGTCGAGATTTCTCGCCCCCGCCTTAGCATATTTGAAAGATCCT
The DNA here is from genome assembly GCA_018296065.1 of Blastomyces percursus. Classification (NCBI taxonomy): domain Eukaryota; kingdom Fungi; phylum Ascomycota; class Eurotiomycetes; order Onygenales; family Ajellomycetaceae; genus Blastomyces; species Blastomyces percursus. Next base: position 9,056 of record JAFEJD010003226.1, read on the forward strand.
GTCACAGCTAGCTAGCCATGCCTCGCCCAACAACACGAGCAGAGGTCCTTCAAAGACTGAGGGATACAATTTCTAGGAATGAAATAATCGTTGGTGCTGGAGCCGGTGAGTACTATGTCTGTGTTTATCTACTTGCAAACGGCGCATATTGTATAGTACATGTACATATACCTCTTCTAACATGTCTAATGAACATTCAGGCATTGGAATCTCCGCCAAAAGTGTTGAAAAAGGAGGCTGTGATCTTATCCTCGTGTACAATTCCGGCCGTTTTCGCATGGCCGGGCGTGGCTCATTAGCTGGACTCATGCCATACGGAGATGCGAATCAGATTGTTGTCGAAATGGTGAGTCGTAATAGAAACTATATCATAACAAAACAAGTGGTAGACAGTTGGTGATATTTAATGAATCCAGGCATGTGAAGTCCTCCCAGTTGTGGAACATACCCCCGTGCTAGCTGGCGTGTGCGGCACAGACCCGTTTAGGTCCATGCCACAGTTCCTTGCCCAGCTTAAGGAGATCGGATTCTGCGGGGTTCAAAACTTCCCGACTGTCGGACTCATCGATGGCAAATTCCGTCAAAATCTTGAGGAGACCGGTATGGGCTACGACAAGGAAGTCGAGATGATCAAATTGGCACATGATCTCGATTTGGTTACTACTCCATATGTGTTTACCCCAGAAGATGGAGAAAAGATGGCACGAGCAGGTGCGGATGTTATTGTCTGCCATGTCGGGCTGACCACTTCCGGAGCTATCGGGGCGACTACTGCATTATCTTTAGATGAATCTGTGAATATCATCCAGAAAATTCGCGATGCAGCTGTTAAAGTTAACCCGGACATTATTGTGCTCTGTCATGGAGGCCCAATTGCTGAACCGCAAGACGCCGAATACGTCCTGACGCTCACAAAGGGTGTTCACGGTTTCTACGGTGCAAGCAGCATGGAGCGTTTACCCGTTGAGATTGCGATTAAGCAAAATGCAAAGTCATTCAAGAAATTGAAAATAAGCAGATAATTAGGAAGCGGTTGGAAAAAGGGAAATCGTGAAAATAAACTGATATTTATGTGATTATTTCGAGTGAGCTCGTAAACGCTGGGCCCATTCTGTTTGAATTGGGCTTAATTAACCCTCTGGGAGTCTCGACTTCGTTCCTAGGGTACGCTGTAAATATCTATTTTTTTTTCCTGTAAATTGGCACGAATCAAGACCATTACTAACCCGATAACTAAGGCGATTCCATTACTAAGTTTCTTTTCCACTCCATTCAAAAGGTGTGAAGGGTGTCAAGTATTTCTCGGCCAAAGGAAATGGAGGCGCGCTCCTCGCTAGTTTGATAACTACGTTACAGTGACGGCCAAAGCTGTCAACGGCAGGGCGCGGCAAGGGTGTCAGATTTAGCACGGGATCCAGGCATCTGAACGATGAAACCTTGACCCGTTCTCCAGGATGGTATCAAAATTGACACGGTTATCTCTATTTCTCACGACCTCATTACCCCTCCAACCATAATACGGGTGTACTCATCTGTGGACAGCCAAATCACTTTCTATCTCCGCCAGCATCTTTTCTGTTGGTATATACCTCAAAGACTCAACAAAATAGGACCCCTTATAACTACCTTTTTACTTCTACAATGGAACTCCCTTCCGAATTTGAAACCACGCTCCTTGACGCGAAGCAATTCGCCGCATACCCGCATCTCGAAGCTCTCCTATCCATGGTGAACGAGGCATTCGACATTCGTCACAGGGAAGCGTTCGCGACGCATGAACAGGGGAGATTTGAAAGTTTAGAAGATTTAGTCGAAAGCTTAGACGCCGTGGGAAGATGTTGCATCATCACGCAAACACAAAGAAACCAGGCCCCGAGGATAGTTGCCTGTAGCATATTAAAGGCATATTTCGAATGGGACTCAGCCTCGGACCCGGGGTTAAAGAAAAAAGATACTCAAGATATTTCCATGCAGAATGGGGCGCCGAACGGGACAAGCGAACTACACGAATCCTCAGGCTCCCAAACAAACTTGACACTTGATGCCTTAAATGAAAAAAATGAGGAGCCTGATATCGATTTCAGATCCATCTCGGACTGGGAACTCGGGGTTGTGGTCGTCCGTCAAGATCCCCAATTGAGCAAGCTTGGTCTCGCTGTCCGATGCGCCGCGCTGCTGGAACAAGATCTCCTGGGGCGGTTAGAACGGGCCGAGAAGGAGGATGCTAACGGCGCGATCACACCAGTGGACCAACAGCAGCCGTTGACATTCTGGGTAAAGACAGCGGCGGTAGCCAATGGGTCGTATTGGCATCGGCGCGGGTATGAGACTGTTCGCACGAGGATGTTTCCTAAGGGTTACTGGGGGGCTTATAATGATTTTGAAATCGCTTGGATGAAGAAGTGTATTCCACGGCGGGTGCTTTCTGGTTCGTCATAATGGATTGGAATAAAATGGAAGCATTGTTCATATGTCTATTAGATCGAAAATGTCCATGCATATGGTGAAGGAATAAATAAGTATAGAAGCTCGTGGTTCTTTTAGATCTACACTTGTAAATGATGTAATTGTCAATTCAGAAAGGGTAATTTATAGGTGCTAAAATAGCAAACAAACACAACCACTCTAACATAAATATGCCAGACTTCGAGAAAATGAGTGACTCTACTTTAGCATTCAGAAAAACCCTCTACGTATTTCTTACATTATTATTTAAGTACAAACGTCAGTTAAATATACTTAGGAGTCTACATATGGCTACAAAGTAGCTCTGAAGCCCGAGGCCATCCTTCTGTTCTGGTAGCCGTACATCTCGAGGCTGATGATAGATCACATAGTCCCGGTCAGACGGATATCCCGCGAAGAGGCTCCAACATAGCGGCTGAAAGAAGGCGGATATCATATTCTTGGTGTAGCCATAGGCTCAACGTTCAATCTTAATGCTCACCATGGTCAGTGTTCCGATGTTCAAACTACGGTCAACGCAACGCAGGCTTGAGCCCCACGGGTTGGAGAACGCATCCTGAACCGATGACTGTTAGGGTGGCAAGCATGTTTAACCATGTTATCCAACCTTACATAGAATGCCAACGTAAGCAGAGCTCTAAGACTACTCAAGCTTTCCGAAAGCTTTCATAAACTTGCCTATTCCCTGCCTTTAATAGGGCTTGGCCCTACAGGAAATAGCGGCTCCTATACCATCACCAGGCATAGCCATGTCTAACCCAACATTTGCGCTCTTTTCGTGGAAGTGCTGAGCCCCGCAGCCACTTAAATATACCTCTGGCATACTTAGTGATGTTAGCAACTTTGACATGATAACCAATACATACCCGAAGTTCACTTCCTCTTTCATTAAACAGTTCATATTCACAACGTTTTCACAAGCGTATCCACCATTCACGCGGTTATAGGAGCACGCAGCTAATGCTACATTCGCCCTTCAGAGTCCGCAAAAAGCCAAAGGGCAGGATAGCCAAACCGTCCGATATCTCGCGGGAGATATCCGCAATTACCTACCGAGATTCCAGGAGGATGGTCTAGCTGCAAACCGTGAATTCGTTGAAAAGTTATATCACTTGCTCAGAGAAAAAAAACAATCCCTACTCAGGCCGTATTAAATTGGACCAGGACCCTCAGCAATGATAAAAGCATGCCCACGATTATCCCGGTATCGTCAGCCAAATCTAACGAGCGGGTATCAGAGAACATGCAAACCCTACCCCCATTTTTCTGCTGAAAAAAATGAAGGAGATCGACGAGATGTTCAAAAGCAAGAAATATCATTGGGACAAGATATCCGTCGTTTTAAGAGGGAACAGACACGAGTTCCCGAAACTTCATTGTATAAGGGTACGGTCATATGAACGTGTTGAGAGAGAACATGGTTTATTATGAAAATGAGTTTGAGCGAAAGGTATGACCCTGGAGAGGTTAATCAGTCTTTGGCTCTCTTCAGTTGGAAATGAAATATCGCACAATACGATTATTTGGGGGGTCAGATCAAGTGTAGGAATTTGTGTCAACAGCCAATTTCACATAACAAGATGGAAATTGTCGGTATTGCAGAATTCTCTTATTCATCCTTTGATAATCGAGACACGTAGAACGAATAAACGGGATTTCTTACCTGAATGAAAGCCCATGGATTGCAGTAACGTCTCGAGAATCCCATTGTTTTTTGAGCCATCGAACCCAAAGCCGCTCGTCTCAGGCAAACAAATAGTAGCTGTTACTCACGGCAATGGTGAGTACTCCTTGCGTAAGTAGCCGGACAGAATGTAACAAACATATCATGTATGGAAAGGGAATATACGTAGTCTCGCCAAATGAAGAATCATTATTGAAGCAAGGAAAGTGAAGGTTGAATGAATATTTTGTTGACGTTCGCGGTTTTATTTATTTTTCAGCGTGCGGCCACGTGATTCCCGAGTTCAAGGAGCCGCGAATGTTCAACACGACTGAGAAAACAGATTTGCAGTGGCGCTTCCGTCCAGATAATTTCTATTCACTTCCTTTGACAGGTTGGTTAACACATCACAGCCCTTGCTCTCACAATGGCTGACTCTCCCGGCTCCCCTCTTTCTTCTCTTGCTTCTGAGGAGTTCGCGGAAGACATGAAGTTTGAAGACCATCCTCATTCTCCCACCGTTTCAACACCCCAGATGCCGCCTTCAAAGCGCCGTCGGACTGGGATCTCATCCTGGGATCATCATACACCTATCTCATCGGTTCACGAAGATATACCTCCGGCATCCCCTTCTGCCTCGATCTCTTCCGATAGTTCGGGGGAGCTACCAAACTCTCCCCTAACGCTTTCGCTCATCGGCGGTGGCATTGAGGATGACTACAGCGGACAAGGGCGGGATCAAGTTACCGTTTGCCAATGGGAAGGATGCGATGCGAATGATCTAGGAAATATGGATGCGCTTGTCAAACATATACATGAAGATCACATCGGGTCTCGACAAAAGAAATACTTATGCGAATGGAGCGATTGCGGCCGGAAAGGCCAGACTCATGCCAGCGGATACGCATTGCGAGCGCATGTAAGGAGCCATACGAAGGAGAAACCGTTCTATTGTACTTTACCAGGTGAGTCCATCTCCTACGTCCCTAGAGAATATATACACCTGTCGCGGTTTCAAGTTTAAACATGCTAACAGCTCTCCCAATTATAGAATGCGATCGTAGTTTCACACGCTCGGATGCACTTACAAAACACATGCGAACGGTTCATGAAACGGATGCACTTCGCCCTACAGATACGACTGCAAAAGGAGCCAGCGGAACTGCTACCGGCACAACTAGAACACCCAGGATCAAATTAAAGCTCTCCCAGCCCGCTAAGGAAGGTAGCAACGATGGAGATAAAAGCGATGTAACGAAGGATTCCGACCAGGCAACAATACCATATCTGAGCCCGGAATTGGGTTTCGACGAACATGAACTTTCCCTCCCTCCAGAACAACTGTGTTATCTTCTACGTCGCCAGCTCCACTGGGCTGATCAAGAAGCCGCCCAGCTGAAGCAGGACTGGGAAATAATCGAGCCAATGCGAAAAGAGTCATGGAGGGACAAGGAGTTAATTTTCGAGGACGTTATACATGCTGAACTTCGAGTGTTCAAGTCTGCGATATCAGCAGAGGACCTAGCTATTGCTCCGGGGACGAATGGAGCCATGCCCTTAAACGAGGCGTCGTTGTCAGTTATTGCGAGCAAAGGACCCGAGGTACCAAGATCGAATAAGCGTCCTGAGTCACCTAGGCCCGATATATGACATGCTCTGGAGACGAAGGGGACCGGTAGACGTTTTGATCATTTACCAGCGAATTTACATGTGTGATTGCTTTTCGGTTTCTCACTCCTTGCTCTTCGTTATAGTGAAACATTTCGTTAATGAACATCCATGTTAAGAGGCTTGGGCAAACACTCTATTATTTCAATTTTGATATCTCAAGGGAAAAGGGGCGGGTTTTCCTTTAATGATAACTGTATTAATATTTTAGCATCTAGCACCGATTTAAAGTGTCAATATCCCGAGGCTGGGCTTCTTTCTTGTAAGCTTTCATAACTGAACAACTAGTTGCCATATCTCATAATACGTTAGGTATTCTATCCCTATCCTACATGATAGCCTGTCGACTGAAATAACCGGAACGGCTATCGACTTCGTCTAGAGCGCTCACCACCCCTATAATTGGGCATAATTTGTCATTCCTGCTCCTTGAGTAGAAAGTTGAAACCCAATAGATATCTTTTCTCCATCACAGAAAATCAAGAGTTTCAAGGGCGAAAATCCTCTTTCCGTTGCCATTGGCAGGCTAGCGCTGGCCTCGACCAATGATTGCCCTGAATGCATTTCTACATACTGTTCGTTGGAAACTGACCTCGGGATTGATTTGAAATTGCCAAATGAAGGATAACATTTTGGTCGAAGTTCTGCCGATTTGGCTGGGAGTCGTTGAGTAATCTCTCAAGGCGATAGAGGGCCTGAACTGGAAGATGCAGCTACGCTTTTTAACAATTCACGTATTTAATTATTTGATATTCTGAAAACTCATCTATATCAAAGCAACACCATCTTTAATACTATAGATCCCTCCTTAGCTGTATTCTAATCGGTCAAATATAAGACACCGGGAGAAAATTGTTTTCACAAAGAATATTGAATACGAGAAATAGCATCCCTCTTGTAGACGTATTATTATTATTCACTTTTGTCAAGTAATAAAATATACGCAAGACCAAAATATAACAATGACTTGGTAGAACCCCCACCAAATTTCTTTGTTAATCTGTCCCAGCCTTAAGGAGAAAATAGAACAAAACTCCGCAGCCCTCAACGCACGAGGCAGGCAGCCAGCCAGCCGGGAATGACGTGATATGTGGAGAGAAAAAGAATAGATTATATATCAGAAAAGAAGACAATATGAGCACAAGAAACAAGTGTAGAGCACCATGCTATATAAAAAGAATATCTAACAAGATAATCTGCTTTGTCAAAGTGCGGATTTTAGGAAACTGCGTTAAACTAACACAGGCTCTCGCTCTCTCAAAGAGGAGCGGTCGCAAGACGCAGCATGTAAATTGAAACAGAGGGAAGAAAGTAAAATATATAGGCTGAGGGAGGGAGGCAAGGGAGATGGATGACAAAACCAAGACATA
>JAFEJD010003229.1:0-11106 GCA_018296065.1 Blastomyces percursus
TAGGGCTCAGGGAACGGATCAACGTTAATCCGTATAGAAGTAGCAGCGCCGTGACACTTTTGTGGCCGGCTCGCTTGTGGATTACGTTAGTTCATTTTGGATTTATAATGCAAAAGTAGCCTACGCTCAGAGACCCGTGACGACCGTAAATCCGGCGCTAAATGTGTTTCTTAAAATATCAGTTGTGACTGGCGTCCGTTGCTAATTGGGACCAAATATAGAGGGGCTACGGGAAATGAAAGCCTCTATGTTGTTTAATTGACGATATTACTTACACCCATCCTACGCCAGTAAGTATTGTTGGCTGGAAAATAATTGAACATATGTGAGATTGAACAAAGGAAACAGGTCTTTTGAGTATATCAGTGGATAGGTATGCCCATACTGTACAATGAAAACAAGGCAACATCTCTCTCATCCACCTTCCCCCACCCTTCCACCCCTTAAGTCTATCTAAAAATCATCAAACACACAGCAGCAACAAACCAGAAAGGTAAAGGAATATCAATAATAAACAGCATCCAGAATGGGAACGGGATTAGTGTGTGGGTAGAGGAGTGTTTGAGCGCTGGAATTGCGCAGGAATTGCGCAGAGCAACTGTTCTTAGAGCCTTCCTTCTCTCATTCGTTCTTCTTTTGCTTATTTTTACAACTATGAAACATTCCGGCTCATGTCCGCTCTGATACGTTGATAGTCGAGCATGCCCTCAATGCTACCAACAGCACTAATGGCAATGTCTTTATCCCACAGTTTCCGCTGGGCAAAACTCATGACATCCTTCTCAGTGATTCCGGAGATGACACGCTCAACGTCCTCCGGGCTAAGGCGGCGGCCGCTGGTGACGATCTGGCGGCCGATATCTTCGGCGATGGCAGTGGTGCCGTCGAGAGAGAGGAGGATGGAGGCTCTCAGTTGGGCCTTCGCGCGCTCCACTTCAGCTTCAGTCACGCTGAATGACAAGCGAGACCATTCGCGAAGGGTGAAGTGGACGAGATCATCGAGTTGGGTGAGGTTCTCAGAGACGAGATAGATACCCCACAGGCTAGGATGGGAGGAATATTAGTGGCATGGTAAACGCAAGAAAAAAAAGAGAGCAGATTTGGCTGGAACCTACCCAGTATCACTGTAGCTGGTGGAGAAGCTCATGAAGCTATTGGCCAGGTTATGATGGCCGACGAAGTGGCTGAGCTTGCTGCCAAGGTAAGGGGAGTTACCCATGGCACGGTCCCAGTTACCAACGATAGCCTGAGTGACAAGAGCAGTGAAGTAATCGTCGTCCTTCCAGCTGACTCCCTCAACAGCCAGGGCAATGTTGGCAGTAGGGATAGTGTCATCACGGAGGCGAACTTCGGAACCGACGAAGTCGGGGGTGCGCTTCTGCTCAGCGGCGATGGCGGAAGCAGCAGAGCTAGGAGGTTGGCTAGGAAGGGAGCCAAACTGTTGCTCAGCCAGCTTTACGAGTTGGTCGTGGGGAATACCACCAGCGCCAACAAGGACCATGCGGTCAGCCGTGTAGTTGGTCTTGATATAATCCACCAAGTTCTCCCGCTTGATGGTTTGGATGTTTTCCTTGGGGCCGAGGATGGTTCGTCCCAGCGGCTGGTTCTGGAAAGCGGTCGCATGCAGATGGTCAAATACAACCTCTTCAAGTTGTTTGTCAACCTCCTCTTGCTCCCGAAGAATGACATCCCGTTCCCTCTCAATAGCAGCGGGCTCTAGTTTCGAGTTTTGAAGGATATCAGATAGGATATCGACGGTCTTGGGAACATCGGCGTTGAAGGATTTAGCGTAGTATACTGTGTTTTCTCGCTGTAAGGGAAATAATAGAGCCATCAATTTATGTTACTTCGTTTATTGGAGTGTTTGATGATTAAATGACGCCACGTACCGAGGTGTAGGCATTGAGATGTGCACCCATGTTTTCAATTTCAAGTTCCAATTGATGTTGCGACCGCTTGTTGGTGCCCTGTAAACCGATCAGCAACAAACTCAGAGTGGTGATGGAGATTATTGAACCCGGTGGCATGACCGACCTTGAAGGCAAGATGCTCGAGGAAATGTGCGGTTCCATTCGTCGCATCGGTTTCTGCCCTGCTTCCCGCATCAATCCACACGCCAACGGTCGACGTCTGGGCCCATGGCGAGTATTCAGTGGCAATCTAGGTAGGTTAGCATCGATTTATTACCGATTTATCACCATTGCGTCAATTCCAATGCCTCACCGTTAAGCCATTTGAAAGGGTTGTCGACTGGGTTGTGGCGGGAAGGGTGATGGGAGTTGCGAAGCCTCTTTTTACGGGTTGAACGGCTTTCAGGGCTGCGCGGCTACGCAGAGCCTGGTTAAAGTGCAAAGCCAGTCGCCGGGATGCCATGGTAGAGGAAGTAGAAAGAGAATGGAGAGCGTTGCGGGACTGGGGAGCGTGGACAGTGTGCAGGATATTCAGTTGAACGAAGTTGATGTTCAGGAAGTCAAATTATGCAGAGCTTCCGAGGTCACATGACCGCTTGATGACCCGTGATCTGTCTCGCTTCTCATTCGCTGGTCGTCGGTCCAAAACTCAAACATCAAACAATCCTATCCGCAATCAGTATTATTGTTGACTCCATGAAGAAACATTACCTGCCTTTGTTGCAGCTGCCACATATCCTGGAACAGGCATGATGATTACTAACAGTTGCCTGTATTCTCATGCGGCTCCACGGACTTTGGAACTAGATTCCATATCCTCCCAGCCTTTGTTGAACATCTGATACGGAAGACTGATAGGCAGGTCTACTGGCAGTGATGAAAGAATTTGATGGTGTCAATTAGGGGATTGGCTGCTTGGGCCAGTTTAAAAATCCGACCACTTACACAATCGCCGTTATGTTGGCTTGAGTCACCGAAACTGCTTTGGGATTCTTTCCTAAAAGACGTATGCTAGCGTTACAGTGGTCAAAGTAGTGGCTGGCATGTTCCGCCTGTCCCTTTTCCACGTGGAAAAACGAAGTCAAAACAATATTGCTCACTGAAACCGATACGAAGCGATGTCATTGCCACCGCCTGGCCCCGTGTTCGAGATTGAAGAGAATGCTTCCAAGCTCAGGCTGATGATATATACACTCTAGTCCTTTCTGCAACAACCGAGTGGGTGACTAAGGGTGTTCCCTCTCCTTGCGGCAAATAACATTCTCCCAAGCTAGCGATTGAAATATCTTATCTCACCATCGGAATTTCCCTCATTACAGACGACCGTTTGAAGCGGTTTATAATATCTTGCCTGACTTGACCCATATGAAATTTGAGCCGATCCCCGAAAGCGGTGGGCAAAGACTACTGTCCTTTACACGACGATAAAGGCAGAGTGTTGGGGAATGGTAAACTTCTTTTGGAAGCCAAGTCGGAAGCAAGAGTTGACCGCCACTTCATGCTATATAAGTTGGCAGCAGAGGGTCGCAGCGAACTTACTCGAATTCTAGTGGATAATGCCCTCATGGACCTCAGCGGCACATCTCCCTTGGCATCAAATCTTTGAACATCGCGCTTTGGCAATATCAATGGAGACAGCCATCATGATCGCGTACCGAAAAGAAGACCTCATGATTGTGACGGGTTTGAAAGCTCTTCTCATGGCCGCAAGATTTGGGTTGCTCGACTTAGTCGAGTCGCTCATCAAGGCTAGTTTCGTTTCATTCGTAACATTCCGCAAGTTCACGGCTCTGTCATGGTACCCGGTGCGACCCGGCGAACGATCTTGTCGTGTTAGTCCTAAACCAAGGGCCGGATGGTTCTCCGAGCAAAATCAAGAAGATCCAAATGGTGATTAATCGGCCACCTGCAATTGGTGTGATCTCTGTGAGACTTTGAGGGCGTGAGCGTCATGCAAAATGGAAAATTTTTCATTTTAGACTGGGTAGTTGGCTAGCTCTGACAGACGTTTTCGGTGGTGCACATTTTAATATCTTATATCCATGTTACTACGATGCATTTGACAACGGCCCGCAACGCAGCTTCTTCATTGCCACAGGGGGGGGGCTGAATTTCCATTAATAGTGTCTGCCGAGGACCCTGATTTAAAACAAATAATACTGAGCTAAGTATTGGCTTTATTGCAAGGGGTTCTGGTTTATGATTTCTTTACATCTACTCATTATTCTTGTCTGTGTGAACGTATGGACGTGGACCGTAATAATTTGAGATATGTACGGTTTCTCATTTTGGCGTTAGCTTCATCATATTAATCTATCCATGCAAGCTCCTCTCCTCCGTCCTGTCTAAGTAACTGGAATATGTAACGGTCTACGTCTTTTAGTTAGGCCTATTCCTACAATATTTAGGGTCATTGCCGACGCGTAGATTGTAAAGCACATCTGTGAGGATGGATACCACCGTTGAAGTACCAGGTCTATCTTATAGCAGTTGTATTCGGGCGTCGGTGTTTGAAGGGCTAACTTATCTTCCTAGATCTGTATTTCAATCTCTCCTGAATACCTTCTTCTGGAGAAAGAAACATATTAAAATATCTCTGTACGGATCTATTTAACATAGTCACTCACGTACCTCCGCACACTAGCCAACAACGACATATCCTCATGAAAACCCAATGACTTCGCCCACGCGGTATCAAAATTCGGCGACCACCCCTGCACAATCCGATCAATATCTTCATCATACCTCTCCTCCACCAACGCCCTCTTCTCCCTCCCACCAACCTCCTCCAAAACATCCAACATCTCCTGAACAGAGACCTTAATCCCAGGCAAATTCACCGACCGCGAATCCCCAAACGCCTCCTTCGGCACGTCCTTCGCGTGTATCAGATTCCTCACAACGGTATACGGCGAGCAGATCCACAGCTCCGTCTCCTTCTTCACAGGTAACACACTCTTTACCCCATTCAGGGGCTCGCGCAAGATGCCACTGGCAAAACTACTAGAGGCCTGTGTGGGCGCCCCCGCCCGTACCGTCACAGTCGGCAGCCTAACCGCCCGCCCATCCAGGAACCCGCGCCGCGAGTAATCGTTCAGCAGCAGCTCAATGACCATCTTCTCCATCCCATACGACGACGTAGGCATCTGTGGCATGTTCCGCTCTGTAATGTCAAACCCGGGCGCCGTGGGTCCATACACCGCAAGTGAAGAGGTATACACGACCTTGGCGCCGGGCATGACCCTGCGCAGCCTATCGAGGATATACTGCGTTGCAAACAGGTTTACGCTCATGCCTAGGTCGAAATTGGCTTCGGAGCCGCTGGACATGATGCCGTGCAGGATGTAGACGACATCGTAGCGCCGGGGAGTAGAGGAGGAAGGGTCTATGAGGGAGTCTACGGCTGTGTGGGAGGTTAGGTCAGTTTGAATGGAGGTTACGCGGGAGGCGTGTTTGCTGGCGGTGGCGGGGATGGGAGGGGCGGAGGTAACGTCTGTGATGGTTAGGGTTGTGTCTGGGGGTGTGGTGTTGAGAAGGGCGGCGGTTAGCTCTTGGCCGACGAAGCCACCAGCGCCGGTTATCAGGATTACAGTGGTCATTATGCCTCTGTAGGCCGGAATCGTATATCGTATATTAAATTCACTTAAAACATTTTTCGTTTCGCGCTACTACCCCTTACTAAGAATCTTGGGGTGAGGGGGAGGGTTTCGCCGTTCGTGGGTAGGTAAATGGGTAGATAGAGCGTGTAAGAGTGTGTGCAGTTTGATATAGGCAGGGCTAGTCAGCTTGGATTAAATATCATAGAGTACTAAGATTGTCTTTTGTGTCTACTTCCAATCCATCAGTAGCATGCCCCTGTATCTGGTGGACGGTGCTTGCTTTGATCTTTTATACTAAAAGTCCTACGCGGGGTCCTGATATTCGGATGATCCCCCGTATGTGGGGAACCCGATCCCACTAAGCTCCGTCGCTAGTTCGGACTCACGCCCGAACGCCAATAACCGTTGTTCGTTCCCTATTGAAACTTGGGCGGCGAGCACGCCGGTTGGGATGGCTGTAGTCGGTGTGTCGGGCGCAGGTTTGCACGAAGGGTAAGGGTAAGCTTTATCGTATATTATTTTTTGACTGGTTTTACAATGTATCAATTAGTCAGGGGCTTGATTCAGGGAATCGCAAACATATGGTCATCCGGGTGAGCTATTCTTCATAAATGTCCATTGAACAGCTTTTCCAACATAGTGGTGTAATGTACAGAGTACAATATGACATTTCCAATTAGCCCTATGAAGACACCAAGGAGTCCAACCAAGCTAAGAAAGAAATAAACATCTTTTGATTTGCTCAAAAAAGAAAAAAAAAATCGAGAGATATGAACAGAGTGAAACACTGAGGGAAAACGGACAGGAAAAATTGTGAAAACATCATATATGGATAGGATAAACTGCAGCCCACAAAAGCAATTATCTGGACGCACTCAAACGCCGGAGATTTCAAATCACATAAAACGGAAAATCCAACAAGGGAAAATAGAGTCAGGAAAAATTCAAAAAAGAATGCATCAAAACAGCAGAAACCAACTCAATTCCAAAGCATTAATCAAGTTTGTCGGTAGATACCAGCAACTATACAATGGTCACGTTCGAAAGGTTCTATAGGCAGGTTGTTAGCATTCGAAGGTTTGCAAATGAGAGGTACAAGAGTAAGACGTGAGCGTAATACTGACCTAGTGTGAGCTGTTCCTTGGGTTTTATCTTCTCCTCCCTCATCTTCTGGACTTCCTTGGCGAACACAACCTCAGGCTTCGCTGTGCTGTCGATACAGTTTGCCTTGATACTGACAATAACGCCACCACCGGCCTTAAGGAAGAGATGGGCATTAAGACCCACGATTCTAGCTTGGTCAGGCTGGGCAACGTCCGCAAAGATTACATCAACCATTCCGACCAACATTCTGTAGCGAAGGGGGTGACGTGCGTCCTCGACAATGGGAATAACATTGGTACGGTGTGTAGCCATTCCAATCAGGTCACGGCCAGAACGATGAGAGAACTCGACAGCGTAGACGGTTCCAGTAGGGCCGACGAGGTCAGCGACGTGGCTGACAGAGGTTCCGCTGGCAGAACCGAGATACAGCACTTTCGAGCCCGGGCGCATGTAGATGTCATCGAGACCACCAAGGATACCAGCGGCCAACTTGCTGCGGAAAGGATTCCATACACGGTACTCAACTTTGGTGGCAGCGGGGGTTTCACCATTGGCGGCAGGTTCAGTTGATTCGACGGAGATACGCTTCTCGCCATAGACGGATTCGCCTGGAGTGAGGTTCTTGGTGACGAGGAGATCTTCCTTTCCACCACGAGCGACGAAGACACCGGGGTGACGATGGGGTTCCTTTTTAGGGCGAGATATTGGTAAGTTTCGTGCGTGCATAAGAAAACGCAAACACATCGTTTTCCATCGGGACGAGTAGCCGTTTCAAAGACAGAACCAGTAACTTCATGATGAGAAACCTACGATGATAACTTTGGCCCCGCCCTTGGCGCCCGGGCCGCCGCCTCTTCCACCTCCACGACCTCCACGGCCACGAGGGGCTCCTCTACCACCTCTACCTCCGCGACGATCGCCACGACCACCACGGTCTGAGAATCCTAAACCACCTAGCAATGGGAGGGAACAACGAAGTCAGTCAAGGGCTTCTGCGCATCCCGCATATATTTTGCTTTCCAATTTCCTCTTCGCAGCTTCATGACAGCGCAAAGTGCGTAGTTGCATCAAAACTAACCAACACATGTCCACTCCAACAGTAACAGAAAGGGAATATTCTCAAAGAGTGGAATTGTTATGAATACACACCTCTCCCACCACCACGTCCACCACGTCCACCCCGATCACCTCCACGGCCCCGGGGCGCTCCACCCCGTCCACGCGGAGCTCCAAACGCCATGTTTTCTTTATATTATGTTAAATCTTTGGAGCGGAAAAAGAAAGCAGATTGACGAAAATCGCGAATGGGCAGAACACAAGCCTTCAGTGGGAAATTGAAGGTTATTCGTTCCTCTGGTGAGTTAAGAATTCACACAAAATTTTCGATTGAGGCGGTATGAAAAGGGAAAAAAACGTCTATCCTGGCCTACCCTCGCAAGACGCGATCGTTCAGCACGGCGATCAACTTTCCGGTCTCGGATAGGTGCCCGCAGCCGTGCAAAGAGGGTATATGAACGTGAGGGTAGAGTTGCTCACGAGTTGAAGGGACTGGATTAGGCGAAGATGAAGTTTTTCCCGGCCAAAAAAGCCAGTTCCTGCTATTTTGGGCGGAAAAAGTTTTGGAGCTTGCAACACGGCACTAACCTTAATGTAGACTAGCTTGTCTCTTTTCACTTTGTGTGAGCATAGAGTCACGTGGTCTATCGGACAACATGGGCACTTTGCCCTAATTGAGTGCAGATTTGCGCCGTTCAAGCATGGAGTATCAACTGCGGATGTACATGTACAAAGCTCAATGCAGCGGACATTAGCCTTGCTGAGGTACCTATTATCATAAATTTACGTACTAACTAACGAAATATGTGATTGTTAAAATTTGCGGATTATAAGTCGTTCTGTTAACATTCAGGATCTGAGCACCAGTAAGAGGGCCTTCAACAATCCCTACCCAATTGCACATATGTGAGCATATATAATATTCAACGAGAAACATACCCATAGATTTTCATTGAAATCATTGATCTCCAGTAAGAGGGGCTTCAACAATCCCTACCCAATTGTACATATGTGAGCATATATAACATTCAACGAGAAACATACCCATAGATTTTCATTGAAATCATTGGTCTTGTAGGTGTAAGGCTAGACAATATTTACTGCCCACGAAATATTAGCTCTTTAGGCCAAACTTATCTGATATCAGATTATGCGTCCCCTTCCCTTGACATCCCCGCTGAGATTAATCCAGCTTCAACTATAATTTCACGATTATTATGGCGGCCAAAGGGGAATTAAATAAAAATGTAGATATTTTTCTGTTTCTGTACGTCCCATCCATAAACAGAATAAAAGAACAGGCGAACTCTTTCTTTTCTTTTTTTTTGGGGGGAGGGAAGGGGGGAAGTAGCGAGTAAATCAAACGGAAAAAACATGCCGATGACCCTGCGGCGAATAGCGAATTCTGTATTCAGAAAAGCGACGAAATTCGACTCTACCAGGTTCACAAAACAGGATTTCTTCAATCCGAGGGCCGATTGTATATTTAATGTATTCTACCAGGTTTTCTTTCGTTGACGAAGGAAGACACATGCAATGAGCATGAATAACTTTGAGCGATCGTTTATGGTCTTCCACTAGCTGTATGAGGTCCCGATCCGAGAATTCAACTGCCAAAGATATGGCATTGAGATTCGGCCAGCGACGTTCACGATATGGGAGGAGGTCTGCCAGCCTTACGTCCGCCCACTGTTCATGCGCTGCGAACCAGTGAAGCGAGGTGTCTATCTTGACTGACTGGACGGAATCAGTATTCAGAAAAGCACGAGCGAGATTGTAGACATGTTGTTTCCCCATATTTTTGCCGTCCCAGCGTGAGTCGGTAGGTCCGAAATGCCGATCTATGCTGTAAAACCCCAAAGATAAATCTGTGGCTTTGCCTACCACACGGCTGACGCAGTACAGCTGGTCAGAGGACATCTCAAGAGTTTTGAAATTGACAGGTGTGGATACTTCCAGTCGACATCGTCTCGGAAAGATGTTTGCATGCTGAATAACTGCGAAGATGGTAGGTAGCAGTCCTGCTGGAGGTGGATGTCGCGTGAAATGACGAATTCTTTTGGCGCGAAGTTCGACACATGAAAAACATGATTGCCAGTGCGACGGCCGAGAACAGAACTTTATCAGTAACCTATCACACCGATCCTGGGGTAATGTGCGTTCGTATTCGCCAGCACGGATGGTTACTGAGGGGTCTTTAGCTATGTCAGGGCTAAGGCCCAACGCGTTATCGTCCTTGTCTGTGATGATGATATGCTCCAAAGCTGAAAACCTTCTCAGTAGGGAAGACAGTCGGGTCATGTATAAATCGTCATGCTGAGCGGCTTCCTGATCTTTGAACAGAAGGCAATAATCGCTGTGCCCTCTTTTGAGGATGCTTTGATAATAGGTGGGGTTGTCCTGGTCATAGAAGCCAAAGCCCACGGCACGCCACTCCTTCGAGGCAAGGGAAAATTGGCTGTTCGTACACTGTCTAATCTCGCTGCAGAGTTGCCTGCGCAGTTGAAATTCTCGGTCAACCATGTATGTTGCGAATAGGGGATAATCCCGCACGAGAAGGGCATCATAGTACGCCACGGAGAACTTGAGTTTGCGGACCGTCGTGGCAAAACGTTCACGTTTCAGAATGTCTTCTAGTCTAGTCAGCGTTCGCAGGGACAACGCTGAGATTACAACTTGCGTATGTTGATTGAGGGCTGCAGTTGTAATATCCGCAATGCGTTTGGAGCCGAGCCGGAAAGATTTCAGGTCTGAAACCACATAGGAACCTGTATGGTCGAAGAAATACTCCGTGACAAGGATCAATATCTCAGCTGGAAGATTGTGGAGTCTCATTTTATATTCTGATGCATGCATCAACACCCGATATATAGTAAGAAAGGGTGAATTGAGTGAAACCTAGTTTCTACTGTCTAGAGGACGGCGATTGCTCAGTCTACCGTGGACTGTGACGGGTTATTTGAGAGGTGGCTCAGGCGAGTCCATTTTCTGCCGCCGTATAATAAATTACTTTATTGGCTCCGTCTCTCGAGATCGTATCAACGATAGATGCATGTTTTTTTTTTTTTTTCTTTTGAGTACTCCGTAGAAAATCGTTGATTCAAAAGTCGAGGTATCTGAGCCCGTGAAGAGAAAGCTATCAAGCGGCAGAGGATAATTCCTCCCTGATTATCAGATTTATTTATGTATCGCCATGCGCCTGGCGCAGATTCCGGCTTCTACCAGCCGAGCTCGGCAAAAGCGTAAGTTAACCAACGAACTACAAACTGTAATTTTTCCATGAATCCCTGCAACTCTTTAACTTCAACCACCCACCATGCCACCCAATGAAGCAATTATAGAGCAAGCGATCGATCGATTGAATCAGCAGTTGACTCCTAAATATGCTGAGATTGCAAAGGAATTCGGAATCAATTGCGTTACGTTGATGCGGCGGT
>JAFEJD010000323.1:0-10736 GCA_018296065.1 Blastomyces percursus
GGGGGATGGGGAGGGTGAGGCGGAGGAAGACGACGAGGACGCCTGGGCACTGAGAGCTGAGGGCATAATCTGAATGTCGTGGGGGAGGGATTGGAGGGGGGTTTAAATAGGTTTAAAATGTGAGTATATTTAGCTGTAGATTGGATATCCATGCGAATGCTACCATCAATGAGTGGCGGGATTGGCTGGATTGGTGGGATGAGTGACGAGAATGAGCGGGCAAGGATTGAATGAAATATTAAGGACAAGAAAGACAGGCACGATACATAAGGGAACGATCGCTAGATTGCGCCCAGAGTTGTTAGGCCCGGGTTAAACAGTTTTCCATGAATGCGTGTAGAGCTAGCGATGTACTCTTTGTGCTGGTGGCATGTGGAAGTCAGCGAATATAAACGATATTTTACTTTGATGCTCTCGGTATCTTCCCTAGGACGCGCCAAACAAGGTATAGGGAAAGAGAACCGGGATTCGAGATGCGGGGCAAAAACAAGCCCTTTAAAATAACGGCGCTAGTGGATTAGGGTTTTAGCCTCTTGTGCTTGCGGCTCTCGGTTTCAGCCCCGAATCTTGGTCGGCAGTCGATGTTGACGTAGATTACTCCAACTTGCACCGCGCAACCATGGGACAATTGCACAATTGCTACGAGGGATGGAGATGCAGATGGGAGATGGCCAACTTCATCATATTTCCTGTCTTGTAAACCCCGAGAATTCGCTCGTGGAATATCACACTGCTCTAGGGCTGAGTTAACATATCACTGTTGTCCTCCACCGCCGTCTTTGACTGACTTCCTTTCTCCCGAGATTTCCCTTCTGGTTCTCTAGAACAGACTATCCAAACATGGACCGGGACCGGACGCTTCGAGGATCCTGCTCCTGCGGCCGCATTCAGTATGCCATTCTTATCCCTCGCAATGCCGTCACGCAGGCCGAGGTCTATTTTGATACAAGCAGTGACCGCCGTATGTTAAAACCCATTACACCCCCTGTTCCCAAGAACATCCTTAGGATCGCAACAAAAAGCTGACGATTGCATGTGGGGATTTATTACTAGGGAGAAACCAAGCAGCCCCATTAACCGCATGGCTCCGCGTACCGTTGGACTGGTACCAGTCGACCACAACATCCTATTTCCCAGATGAAACACACAGCGCTATCCGCCGCACATTTGTCCCGCCTAATGCACCGCATTCCCAGCGCAATTTCTGTGGCTTCTGCGGCACCCCCATGTCATACTGGAGCGAAAACCCGCCCGAAGAAGCTGAATTCATGTCGGTGACCATAGGCAGTTTGTTCAGCGAGGACCAGGGCGCGCTGGAAGATTTGGATTTGCTACCTTCGGATGTTGATACGGATATGGAAGTCGCCAGCGGCCGTGCCACTCCCGCTCCCACCATCACTGGTCCACCAGTTCCCTCTGCTGTTGCATCTGCGTCCACCCAACTGAGCCCGAGATTCATAGAACCGCGGGTGTCGGTCAAGCATCGGTTCGGCATCGTCAATGGCATTCCATGGTTTGAGGAAATGATGCAAGGGAGCCGCTTAGGCAGAGTTGGGCGGAGGAGACACGGAGTGGGTATCAGCGCGGATCGATCGACGAGAGTGGAGTGGGAGGTGAGTGAGTGGCATGATGATAGTTTAGGGCCCGTTGTGGAAGACGTTACCCCTGGCTCTGGCTCCGTTTCTGACTTCTACACGCCGTCACGAGTGTCCAAGAGGAAAACTCCTGAGGTGGGTGGTGGTGAGTGAGTGAGTGAGGGAGTGAGTGGGTGAGTTAATGAATGGCAAGGGGCGATGAAACTCATTGCATGATGTGGAGACGTCCTTGCTTTTAATCGTTTAACTTTTAGGTGATTGATTAGCTTCGTTGGCTTTGGGACACCCATCCGTCGTCCTCGGAGCGATCCTTGGGCGTTACAGGTACCTGTTCTGTTCTGAATATATACTGTTGCTCCTGACAGTGGATTTCATCATCCCCTTCTCTGCCACTACACTCATTTGCGAGATGGTTCTCCAAGGCATACTATAAGCACATATCCATTTTTTCGGGGGATTTGACATGTCATCCTTGCGAAAAGATAAATATTGCACATATCATTGATATAGAAAACATATGGCTATATGTTTACTCTTCAACTATGTTCCGATCTCCTGTTACTGGATTTTTGTTCCTTCGAACCGGCGTTCCCAAAACTTCCTTTCTATATTGCCCTTGAGGCCTAATATAACCGATGCTTCATGTCCTTCTCGCTCTCCTTAATGACAGTGCCCTCAGTTAACACTAACCTAGAAGCCCGACTCTGCTTGGAGGAGCGCATATTCATGCTGGCTACTTTGGTTTGACATCCTTCCAATATCACTATCGTCATTATATCAGCGCCCATACCGCTACGAAGTTGCTACGCTTGACATCGTGGCCATATATGTTTTCCGAATATGCAACAAAGGCCATTAATAATATTCTCTTGGTTCTTATTTGTTATAGCTGCTGTCTGATGAGCTGGTGAACTGTCAATTTTTTGAGCATCGATAGAGAGATATATTTTCTAGTTATTATATCTTGCTATTTCTTAGCATTTTTGTTAATATTTCTTATCTACATGTATCTTTCCCATCTCTGTTGTGAGACTTAAACACTTCTCTATTTCCCCCGATGCCCTGTAGGGAGAATGTTTCTCAGAGCTCTGACATAGTTTCCCTCCACACTCTATGATTGCTCACATCAGATACTCCTATAACAATCACAACTTTCTCATTTTGGTTTAGTCATTCCTCATGAGACGTCACTCTTAAGCTGGGTCTCTGTAGACTCACATCATACAAATCTTCACATCATTCTTCTTCTCCTACTTCTCATCTTCTTTATTTTTTTATTGTTCTTGTTTTCCCCATCTTCTTTTACTGTTGTAACTGTTCCCTTCTAATAATCCTCATCACAGCTGTTTGTCGCGTCTGTAAAGTGTGAAAACTCAAACATCAGCAAGACAAATCATGGCGATGCCATCACGCTTCCCCCTTGCAAAACGCTCCCTGGACAGCCTTGGGCTGCGAAGACGATATGAACCTCCTCCACCGCAATTCTTTCGCCCTGAACTTCGAGCTAGAGCATCAAGCAGCTCAGCGCTGGCCCAGCGCGCCGGCTCTATGAGGTTTGCAACGGCAGTACCGGAATCCTACATCAAAATGACCAGAAAGCCACCCAAGAAGCGCAACAATAGGAGGAGGAACAACAAAAAGAAGCAGAAAGGTGGGCGCTCTAAGAACGCGGCAATCGAGGATCTACCATTGTCGAAACGTTGGGCTTTGGCTGCGGCGAATGCGTTTCGTTCGTCTCGCAAGAGTGATGCGAAGCAGTTGCAATCTAGAAAGGTGCGTATGTGTTTCGAGTGTTGAATAGTTCTCTTCTCGATGTATTACGGACAATGAGCATCATGAAACATATGTTAACGTACGTTGATGTGAAAATAGCTTCGCCGTGTTGTAAAAAGTGCTAATCTATCGCCCAAAATTTCTCGTCAAGTTCCATCACAGGCATTTGCTACCCCTCCGGTATGTCTTCTAAATTTAGATGGCTGTGTTGTTTTTACTTGCACTATTCTTTCCTTATGTTGCCAAATTTGGTGTCTCTTCTTAATTTCTAACAGTTACGCAGAGAAAGTCGAGTCTGCAGGCGGGTACAAAGGCACGTCCAGCCTCGACCTGCAACGATGACCCCTTTATTGAAAAACCTCTTCCAAACACTCCGGGACCAAAAGTTCTAGATATCCCAGACGCCGAAGAAGAGCGTTCACGTAGTTCGAAAAGTACCATTGAGGCAGAAGACACTCCTATTCGTCCTAACAAAGTGGGAATACCTGAAGCGTCAGAGAGGTGGCCAGTTTTGTCCCCATGGAAACCACCTCACTCGTGGGAGTCCAATTATTGTCGCGTTGAAGAGAGAAAGGAAACTCAACAGCCTTCCACACAACCCAACGATGGTGCAGCACCTTCGACACCAACGGAAATTCCTCCCCCTTTGCCACTATCCAAGCCATCGACTCCCCCAAGGGGAACTACTCTACGGCGCAGTCGTCTGCGAATCATGTCAAACTGGGCTGCCAACAATTCTCATCTCGATACTATTTATCAAGCAGTGGAGCCAAATGACCCAGTGGAGATGGCGTCTCAAAACGAGCATTCAGATGTCTTACCGAACATGACCCCGCCAGGAAACAATAAGGCAGTAACACAACCACTGGAGGTGAGGGGTGAATCAAACCGTGTAAACCAACCTGTGGGGAACGATGATAATGCCACCTTTAAACCTAATCCATTTCGGAACCGTTATCGAACTGTCTCGTCGCCCCAACATTCTTCACACCAACAGCCGCAGACTGGCTTGAGGGAGTTTTCCTTCGATTTCAGCACCGATTACCAGAATCCCGGACCCACCAATAGTCAGAAACAGGCATGTGCTGATGTGATGGATGACCAGGAAGTGTCGAATAGTTACACCACTCCTCGCAACGAAAACGCAGCGTCGAGAATTCCCCGTGTCTCGCCAAAGGTATTGACTCCTCCTTCCACTGGTGAAGTTAACAGATTGAAAAAAATTGCATCTCCCCGCCGACGCAGTTCCATCCCTATCCCAAGTCGGATGGTACATGGAAGGGACAAGGTTGATGCCAACACCCTACATGCTAGCCCTCCCCTAAAAACTAGTCGCAACTCTAGCTCCGCTTACACCGGTACAATCTACGAAGACGAAGCTCTTGGTGGGCAAAAAGAATTGGGGTCTCAGAAAACTAGTGATAATATTGATCCCAACGATACAGGCCACATGGGGCTACATGGGAATGATTCTATCCCGACAACGAGCCTGCCTGATGGGTACAGATCAAAGGAGTTGGCTGCAGCAGGTCGCTCTGGGCCTCAGCTCCGCATCTCCCCAGAGGCAGACACAGTCATTATGGGGAACATGACTGACGCACTGGAAGACTCCGCCCAAAAGTCTACTAGAAAGCGTGTCAGCGACCACTCAGGCTCGAAGAGACTTTCAGGGGATAGTATCTTTGGCAGCTTTACCCCCAAGTATCTCATGTATTCACAGTCTAATAGCTCCTTAAACCCTTCTATTGCGTCACCTACGGCGGGCAAGGTGTCAGTTGCAAGAGACAAGAAACTCAAGAAGGCTAGAAGCACAGACGCTTCCTACGCTAATATGCCAAAGAACGAACACGTGAAGAAGTTTGGCACAAATCCTTTCTACGATGATGGGATTGCAGGACGCAGCCCATCACCCGGCATGTTCAACGAGCGATACCAATTCTTGAATAGTAGAAGCCTGGACCCACCACGTTATTCAGAAGCAGATGCGACTAGCCAGGGATACAAAGCGTTGCCATCGTCCCCCCTTGCTGAAAGCACAACTCTCATCGATGACAATGATGTCGTATATTCCCAGCCTAGATCTCATCAGCAGCACGTAGTCCCAGGTCCCCTGGACTTCGATCCCTCTGTGGGCCAACTCCGCAATAAAAATGAGAATGGATCTTTCAGCGAGCGTGAGACTTCCTTTACTTCCCGCCACCGTAGCGCTTCGCAGCGTTTACTCCATCGTTCATCTCGCCATTGTATGTCTGAACATGGAAGCCACGGTAAATCTAAATTGAACAATGTAGCTACCTCGAACGCGTCTATGGAGCTAGTGCAAAGGGATACATTTGAGATTTCCCGTAGGAAGCATCGAGAGAGTTCAGCAAAGCACCGCTCCGCTTCGACAAGCCTCGACTATCCCAAGGTTAAGGAGTCATCTACAAAAGCTGGTGGCGTGTTATCTAACTTCCGTGGTCTCTTCATGAAACAGAAAAACGACTCAATCACCGCAAGTGCAAATTCAGGAGTAGGTGCGTCCAGTTCAACCACTGCCAAGCGCAAGGATCTCGAACGCGTCAAAGCTGCGAATAGCGGGAAATTAAGCACCGGAGGCCCCATGGAGCGTTCTTTCAGCCGTCGTGCCCGAGCGATCTCCCGTGCCGACAAACGTGGAGAGGACAACCGGGCCACCTCCTCTCGAAACGATGGTGGCAATCAGTCCCTCCCGACATCTGACGCCCTTACGGTCACCTCGCAGATGGCGGATTCACCGGCGCTCTCTGGGATTAGTAATGTTAGTGCTCTGTGTATGAATATACTGAATTCAGCTCGCGATGAACCAAATGGCGCCAAAAAAGAGAAGTTTCTCCAGGTACGGCTCCACACCAGTCTTCTCCTTATCACTTTGTTATTCAACACTCCACTATTCCTTCCTTTTTTTCTCTCTTTGCGTTTTAACTCCCAATTTCAAGGGAAATGCTAACCACTTAGTAAAACAATGTAGCTTGGTAAAATTCTCGTTGAGGTCGTTAACCACTCTAATGATGCCGAACGTGCCATGTTGGCTGCTGTGCAGGCTGCAAAGGAATCCGAAATCGCCTGCGCTCTCGCCAAGGAAAATGCCCTGAGAATTACGCAAGTTGCTCAAGACTGGATTAACTGCAGTAATAGCGACAACACAGGCCTACGCTGAAAGTCACATTCGCATTTTTTCCGTATATATGTTTCCGGGTAGCTTTTTGACCGTTATTCCTTTGCCATTGTCCAAGCCTGCTGAGTGCCCGAGAACTTATCAGGAGCTAGCAAGCACCCATGGGAGCATATGACCTGCTTAAAATATTGATGTGATGAAAATTACCCCTTTTCCAGTTCCCATTGTCTCTGATTATTATTTTTCCTATGTGTTATCAAATGTCTCGACAATGTTCAGTTTAATGTTTTTTTCTTTTTCTTTTCTTTTTTGGTCCTAGGACTGATGCATGCTGTTACCAATTTTCTTGTTCGTCCTTTTCGTTTCTAACTACCCCTACCCACATCATTTCCGCGTCCCCTTTTCCAGTTTTGATTTCCCTCGATTAGCGTGACAAGAAAAAGATATTTTTCCGTTCGACCCTCCTTGCTCCCTGCTGTCGTTCAATTTTGCCATATATTTTCCTTAATGAACCAGAGCCACTGAGGCATGCATCAAGCCGGCCGGATATTTGGGTAACTAGCGAGTTTGCTTAGTCTACCACAGTGGGCTCGATAGAATACTCCCCTGTTTCTATCGAAAGCTTTTTTTTAACCCTCTGATTTTACTTCCACGCTAGCTATCGCGACAATGCGCCGGTTTGCACGTTTCATCTGCTCCGGCTTATGCCTACGATTTCTGTTTCTCAAGCCCGCTCGATGTGAATGAGATGCTAGCTCGAAAGTGATCGCTAGTCAAGTTCAATGAAGTACAGCTGTTTTTTCTCGTTCTATGTTATCAAATGTCATCTTAATGTACATTTCTGCGCTATTACTACTCATATTTCTACCACCACCATGATCAACGGATCAATAGCTTCTCATCCTTCTTTAAAATCCCAGTGCCAGAAACCTCTAGTATAACTAAGATGGCCGGCGCAAAGAAGAACACCGTGTAAAGTGCATGCATAGTAATAGACCCTTCACTTGTTGCGTGCTTTCATTACCTGATTGGAAGTAACACAACAAGCTGTGTTGTCCCCAACCGTGTAAGCCCTCAATCACTTCCTGAGTTTTCCTTTTTCCACTCATTTCCAACCCTCATTCCCCCATCTTTTTACCATGCCACAATACGCAAACAGATCTCACCCACCCACCCCCCTTTTTGAGTGCACCTTTTCCCCTCCCTACAAACTGTCCCATAGACATGAAACGACCTACGTTAGTGGGTTAATCAGCAGCTGTATCACATAGGTTACTAGTTATTGAACTTTAAACCCTAACAGCATCCTGTGAATGAAGGTTTGGTTTTGCCTATGCTCAATATAGATCCAAATCCCCGTGGCCGGCACTCAACTCCGAAGGCAGCCCGCCAAACCCCAAGGCTCTGAGTTAATTCCTCTTTCTCTAAGCGGCCAACCTGACCCTGAAATCATGGCGGAGATTCTAGATCTGCAAGCTATTATATGTCAGACAAATGAAGGTTATGAGCGCGTAGACCGGTCTTACCTTCGATTACTGAAGCCATCGATCAGAGCGCTTTCAACATACTGTCTTTTGAGAAAGGATATTTTACAAAAAATGGCCCATATTCTAGCTATAATCTATCATTGTATTGGTTTAAACTACTTTCGTCTCATCTTTACATTAAATAAATATCTAATATACTTCATTTTACTCCTCTATACAAATGATAGACGAAACATCTTCTCATTTGCTTGATATATTTTGTTCCTTGTCAGAAAGCCTTTATCATTTTTAGCACTGATAATAAAAAGATTGGGCTTTGAGTAAACTTGGAATTACTGCTGACACCGAGTCCTTAGCTTTAACTTAATAAAGCTAAGATTTGATTTCTAGACTAGTTAGTTTACAGCATGCTTCATTTGTACATATAATTTTAGGGGTTGCGCTAGTGTGTGTAGTTTTAATGGGGTAGTGCCATCGGTCGAACTTCGAACCACGACGAACTTTTCAACAAACCACTGAACTATGCCCATAATATTTGGCAGAAATAGGCACAGAAAATCGGTTTACGTAATCC
This sequence comes from Blastomyces percursus, assembly GCA_018296065.1. Taxonomy (NCBI): domain Eukaryota; kingdom Fungi; phylum Ascomycota; class Eurotiomycetes; order Onygenales; family Ajellomycetaceae; genus Blastomyces; species Blastomyces percursus. The sequence goes on from JAFEJD010000323.1 coordinate 8,566, forward strand.
AATGGCAATTGCCTGGATACTATCGAGGCGTACAGTCCTCTTGAGGAGCATCTCACGGCTTTGTGTTATCTCTAAGTCCGTGTCTACTCATCCAGACCAGAGTCAGATGGACCAGCCCCTTTATACTTCCTCCGTTGACGCGGAGCCATTTCATCGCTACCGACAAGGCGGTTACCACCCAGTCGCCTTGGGAGAATGCCTGAAAGCTGGAAGGTATAAAGTGCTACATAAACTGGGATGGGGAGGTTACTCGACAGTTTGGGCGGCGAGAGATCAAAGGTTGTACAACATTGTGAGACTCATGGTAGTTCCAGCTAATCGAGAATCCAGGGAAAAGATTTATGTTGCTATCAAAATTTCTGTTGCGGAAAGGATCCATGATGAGGAGACGCGAGAGCTCCAAACCATGAAGGAGTTGGCAGCTCATCCCCTTTGTCTGGAACATACGGTGCACATGCTTGATGACTTCGATCTAAAGGGCCCAAATGGATCTCATAAATGCCTTGTTTATGAGCCTCTGGGACCTAATATTCCGGACATAATTGATGCACACTTTCCTGATGGTAGACTTTCTGGGAAGCTCGCCAAAGTCATTGCGAAGAAAAGTCTTATCGGGCTTGATAGTCTGCACCAACAGAATATTGGACATGGAGGTAGGTCACCCTCTTAGGGATATTTTGAACAATTCTCAGTATAGATCTACATACGCGCAATTTGGCCTTTACTATACCTTATATGGACTGTGTAACTGAAGAGAGGTTTACTGAGATGTTAGGAAAACCAGAAATTGGCTATGTCCGAAGGAGTGATGGGAAAGACCTGGATCCTGGTATACCCGAATATATTGTTAGGCCCACCTCATACTGGACACAGTCTTGGAATTCGGCCCAGTCGATCAAAATAATCGACTTCGGGGAATCATTTTTACCCACTGCAATTCCTCAAACACTACACACACCTTTAGCTGTTCGGGCACCTGAAGTTATATTTCAAGATCGCATTGATTATCATGTTGACTTGTGGAGCATGGGATGCATGGTGGGTGAAATAATACAAGGCTCAACGCTATACAACAATATACTGATAGCTATGACAGCTCTTTGAACTTTTCACGGGCCAGCCACCTTTCGACACCTTCTTGATGACTCCCACAATTCTTGTTGGCCAAATGCGAGAGGTTGCAAGTGACGATCTACCTGAAAGATGGCAAGGGATATGGCATATAATGAACGCAGGGGACGGCAGAACCACAGAAAATACCGGGCTCAACTTGCAGGAATGGCTGGAAGAAGTGTACTTTGAAGGCCAGGAGAATCCCGATCTCACAAGAGAGGACATAGTGAGGCTGGGGCAAATCATTGGAAGGTTATTACAATTTGAGCCGTCTGCAAGAGCGTCTGCGAGACAAGTTCTAGATGACTCTTGGTTTAATGAGTGACTAGCCACGACAAACAATCATTATGTTGAGGGTGTGCGTGGGAAACTCGTTCTCAATCAAGACTGTACCTGGAAACTTTCTAAAACCTCTTTGATCTTCAAGCCAACAAGCCCGATACAGTCTGCCGACACGATAGTACAGAAGCTCCGAGAAGCACGCGAGTGGGCGAAAGCTGCAATGGCCGATGCCCAGCAGAAGCAAGAGACGCAGGCAAATAAGCACCGACAACCGGCTGAACGACACAGCGTCGGAGACAAGGTCTGGCTTGACCTGGTGCATATGCGAACTGACCACCCCTCAGCCTCGCTCGACGTCCGACGCGCGCAATATGAAGTGACCGAAGTCATGGGAAGCCATGATTACCGGCTAAACACCCCACCTGGTGTGCATAATATCTTCCATACAAGCCTCCTACAACGCGCCGCCACCGACCCCTTGCCATCCCAGACTCAGACTGATTGGCAACCCCCCGGCATCCTCGCGGAAGATAACGAAGTTGAATTCGAGATTGAGGCGATCCTCAATGAGCGCGTCAACCGCCGCCGGACCGAATACCTCGTTAAGTGGCTTGGCTATGACCGCCCGACGTGGGAACCCGCACCCGCGCTCGAGGACACTGCTACCCTACAGGCTTACCAAGAACTCCGCGCCCAACAACCCGCCCCACACCGCTCCACCCGCCGTCGCCGCCGCTGAGCCTCTGAGTACGTGGGGGATAATGTAGCGGGCTACG
>JAFEJD010003263.1:0-10919 GCA_018296065.1 Blastomyces percursus
TATTAAAATAAAAAAAAAAAAAAAAAAAAAAAAAAAAAAAAAAAAAAAAAAAAAAAAAAAAAGGCGAAAAATAGCCAACAGGATTGTGCACAACGCCGTCGGATACCCAGAAAATGAAACAATTATTCACATGGGCGGAAGTCGGGAAGGTCCATGGTCCTCTTAAAAAGGATCATTCCCAAACGCACCATCCCATCTATCTGCTTTTCAACTGTGTTCCTCATCAAACCCAAGGATGGCTCTCAAAACCGAAACTTCACTGTGGTCGCGAGTATTTTTCATGATATGGCAGAATGGGATATTAATTTTAATTTCTTCAACGCCATTCTCCGCTCCGTTTGCGAATTCGGTTTCGAAAAGGATCTCTCCTCCATTTTGCCATTTGTTTCCAGATTGGAACATATCGCCGGAGAGTAATCGGCCAAGGGTCATAGTAATTCCCCGAATTACTAAAGAGAACATCGAGGACGTGGAATAGTCTGGGGCGTGGTCTCCAGCGTCCAATGTCATTTTCATGCCAAACAAAGCATGAAGGCATCGTGTAGGGTCTGTATATACAGGGAATGGGCATTTGGTGGTGTCCCTATAAGTCGCGATGAGATTTGAAGCGCCGCAACCAACGATGATAATAGTGGTATTGGCGGGTAGCTGTGATGGCGTTGGAATACTCTCGGACAAGGCCTTGACATAGTCCTGGCAGCTCTGTGGGGAAAAAAAAGGTCAAATGTTGGTTCTGTTCGAAGCATGTCCTCAAACTATTGAACACAGAAACGACGAGCTCCAGGGTGATGATGCCCTTTTGTAGCTCTCTTCATTCTCTTGGGGATCCTGCCCGCAGCTCAGGAGCAAGCAAAATCGAAAACTCTCCACGAACTGATGCGAACTAGCCAACTTACTCCGCAAAAGAAATGGCGAATGAAAATAATTAATGTTCGCTTCTTTTCGCCTCGTCCCGATGGTTCATACAAGTCTCTAAACAGCACTTCATTCCCGTCCGCATCTAAAACAGATAGCTTAGCAGAATCTCTTAAAGTAGATTCTGAGGGCGCCTCAGAAGGGGAATGGGTTGGGAGGTTCATGGTTGAACTTTCGATTTGTGTATGTCTTTCGAGTATGTTTGTTGTGTCTTCGCGTTGTGCAGTGACGAATAGCTGGGGGGATAACTAGTTAACTATATGACGGTTGTAGAGATGACTAAACCCGAGGCGGGTGATGTGGATGCCCTCCTCTCGGCCGTAGAGACTTGTTTTGGGGGCCACTTAAAACCATAAAGCAAGGGCCAGGATTAAGTTTTCGCCCAGCCTTTTTTTAGCCCAAGGACACATTTGCAGTGGAGGGCATGCGCCGAAAGATTATGCAGCAGGCGCAACCTTTGGAATAATTTGGAGCTGCTGAGGTTGTTGATTAGCATGCAAAATATTAAAAACCATTCTGAGAGCCTCTGCATACATTCAATGTCTTGTATGTCCCTCCTTTGACATTGTGTATGAATATAAGATTGTCCCTACTGATGATTGACACATTATACATGTATATATATATAGTCCGTATGGATTATTCAATTTTCTTGTGAGCCCAGGTTTAGAGTAGCCATACCCGCGGTTTTTTGATTCTCACAATCTTGATAACTTATGCTGTTAACTACCAATCAAGCCAATTATCAGAAATCGGATCTAGCACTACTCTTCATGACCACATCCCACTAGAAAATTATAGACGGATGAAAAAACATAAAGATCGCTTAAATACTTTAAATCCGACCGGAGCTAGAGATTTAGAAGCTTATTTGACAACCTTGTTTCCATGAAACGGCGGCGAATGATGACAGCGGCGATGAGAAGGCAATTGTTAAACCACTTTGAAAGCTACTAGATTGAGGGTATATACATATAAGCAGTGCCTCTACTGGCCAGCGCAGTAACATCAAGTCTCCAGCGAGTCCTGTGTGGCATTCAAGTTTTCAGGGGGGGAATAGTTGAGAGGGATCTCAAGAGGTGCGATTAAAGCGCTGAAGTAAAATCGAGGTGTCGAGGAGAGTGACGGCGCATAGGGGAACATGTATTAGCCGCACCAGGAAACAACTTAATGGGTGTAGCCCAGCAGCGAGCTCCAACCTGTTGAGCGAACCCCCGAAACGGTACTCCGCCTGTCGGATATATTTAAGGGGACAAGCTCCTCTCAGCATCAGGGAGCTGACATACTTCGAGGTTTGTATTAGTTTGAATTCCGCGGCGAAACAGCAGAAGGTTCGCCCGAGACGCATAACTATAGCAAATACTACTATCTGGTAAGTCTGAAAGCCGCTACATGTATCGTGCCTGCACTGTGCTGTGCATGCTTGCTCCCCTATTGTGCATCTATATATCCAAGGTAAATCTGGTATTTACCAAAGTAATTACCAGCAAATGAAAGGTAGAATAAGATATAATGAATGGCCTGTTGTGTCATTTGATATACATTGACGGTCCTATGTAACCGTAGCCCTATGAAGTGGATCTGTTGGAACTCCCCGAGATGGATGGTCCATAGCATGCGGGCCTAAAACAGCCAATCACGCATGTTCGCCCATAACCATGCAATTTCGCTTAATATTAGTTCCTTGGCTCGCACAATGCGTGAAAGTCATATAAATATTATAGCTATTAGTTAGATAGTTCATTAATCAATCAATCAAATTGAGAGAATAGCTTATATGGCAATATAACGGATCATTATTTCCGATAGGATCCTTATGATGATTGGTTGCATTGAACAGTGGGGACAGCGCGATGAAATACCGAGGTAACTAACTTTATTTCAGCCCTATGCTCTCGTTGAGTCGTCAGGACGCAAGGCACAGTTAGCGCCTTTAGCTCACTGCTTTGTCTCGACCAAGGTCCGAACGGTGGGAAATGTCAAGCCAATAAACGATCATTGTCGGTGAAAGTGATGTAGCTAATGATTATAGCTCCTGGCCAGACGAGGAGCATTGGCTTTCCTGCAAAATCAAATGGTTATCTACTCCCAAAATACGTAGAAACAGCTTTTCTTCCCGAGACCCGCATTGAACGAACTGCGAAACCAATGTAAGCCAGTAAATCTACGTTCATTACCATGAAATCATAATATTTAAATGGGGGAAACTGGATCGGAAGTCCCCCGTAGGTAAGGACGTTAACTGGGGCTGATGTAAGTATATAGAAGAGTGTAGATACGAGACATGTAGATACCCTTGTCGATACACTCGCACGATCTATATACCCCTATTACTATGAAAGAACTATAGAATGGCTACTGAAATAGTTGAAATATATTGAAGTAATCATAACTGTATTGTCGACCAATTTCAAACTAAAAGGCATAGGATAAACAAATTTTGTGCGTACATATTTTTCCCCGGCCAACCGCCATCATCGACATTCAACATGTGTTCTCAGAATAGGACTCGCTTGAAGTACCTCTCCAAGAGAGCACTTCGCCGCAGAAGCTGTATCCACCAGCCTTACCAGGAATATAAATATATGCTGCTGCGTCACAACTTTTCTCACACCCACGGAAGCGGTGTGCAAGAGCCGCAGTTAACCGCCTTCCCACCTCCACGCCGCATGGCATGCGTGCACATTCCTAACCTGATAGCGGGTTTCGGGCACTTCGCTTTAATCAAAACCACTAGGATGCACGTGAACCAAATCACAAATTGCATCCTCATGGATCGTTACAGTGTTTTGTCAAATGGGTAGCTTGCATGTAAGTTAGAAACTAACACATGAAGATTCCGGCTTGGCCCAAAAGTGAGGTCGAGTGACAGTATTTGGTTCTCGAACCAAAAGCGTATCCGAATAGGTGCAAAAAAGCGACGGGAGAGAAGAGAGAGCCGCAGGCCTCGAAAGCTCTTGTTCAGGCGTCACGCAACGCATTCTCATCATGGATGGTGACTCGTGAAAATCACGTTTACTTCTGCAGCAGATGTAAAATTTCCTGTCGATGGTGATAGAATCATGGGCTCGCAAGCTCTCAGTCGTAGTTTCCACCAATTTGACTTGCAAAAGCTGTCGAGACACTGCGTGCATCATCATCATCGGCTGGATTACCGCGGCCGCCACGAGGAACACGAATGCTCGCCGAACTTCCTCCAAAGATGCTGCCGTTATCGCCAGGTCCAGGTTTATATGGCTCGGCACGGCCACCAGATTCGACGTAGCGCTTCAAGCGGTCAGACTGGCTCATGCTTGCCTGCTTATTCATATCGTGGATGCTTAAACCGGACAGGCTAACACCGCCTTGGCCGACGACGCTGCCCGTGATATCGGACTCAGTTGCTGCGACTGATTCGCCAGTAACGCTAGGCGCGCCTTTACCTCTAGATCCATTAGCACGGCGGTGGCCGGGAAGTTGCGGCCAGGGATCGGCAAAGTTCCGGAACATGTGAGGATATCCAGATGGAATAGCAACACCTCCGAGAGAGGATGAATGAACTGAGGAGACATCATCCGGAATGTAACTCGCCACAGATCCCGTGTCATGATAATCACCGCGATGGCCATTCCTGCCATTGACCATCCCACTAGCCATGTTAGAGGCGTGATTATAAGCCACCTGGAAACGCTGTGGTCCGCGGTAAGCCTGTTTCGGACGGGGAAATTGGACAAGGGATACCTGCAAGTTTGACAACGGGCCTTCTACGAGGCAGTTCTTTTCTTTGAAATGCAGTAGAAGGTAGTTCCACAGAGGATGTTTCGATAGAACTTTCGGGTTACCTAGGATGACCAGCCCATATTTGGCACGGGTAAGCGCGACATTAAGCCGACGTGGATCACTCAAAAATCCAATTCCCTGATGGTCGTTGGATCTGACACAGGAAAGCACAATATAGTCTTTCTCTCGACCTTGGAAAGCATCAACTGATGCTACCTCGATTTCTTTGTAAAGCTCCTTCTTGAAAGTGCCAGTTGCCTGCATGGAGCTGACAACGTAACTACGCTGCCCTTCATACGGGGTGATGATCCCGATGCTGGAAGGTTTCACGCCGGCTTTGAAAAACCTGGTAACAATTTTCTCCACGTTGGCAGCTTCGGTACGATTGAGGTATGACGTTCCTGATGCCGAAATTTCCTCATTTCCCAGGTTTGACCAGAACATCATAGGGTTGTGCGCCACAGGCCAGGGGAAATCAACGTCCTTAAGAAGACGTTCAGACTCCGTCACACCATTCTGCAAGGATCCATCGTAGAACATGTTTGAAGGGAACTCGGATAGGCATGGATGCATACGGTACTGCACGTTGAGTCGGATAGGAGCGCATCCTAGGATGACCAAGCGCTCAAACAGAGATTGGTTGAGCCCAGCTTTTGCCGCTTTCTTGTTCATGATGACAGGTCCGAGCTGTTGATGGTCGCCAACAAGAACAACTTGCTTGCATCCTAGGACGAGGGGAATCATGCACTCGGGTTCCGCCGACTGAGTGGATTCATCAATAAGGACGGTTCGGAATTTGAACTTTGCGAGGCGTGGATCGCCAGCACCAACGCAAGTACAGCAAATAACATCCGCGTTGCTCAAGATCTCTTTCTCCGCAGCACGAACAAGTTGCTTGAATTTTTTCTCATCCTGGCTAGAGAGCTCACCTAGCTCAGCCTTCAGCTGGTTGAGTTTAACAAGCTCGATATTGCTGTCATTGTTGTGGACCTGTTCATGAAGGGAAAGGAAACCCACAGGGGATTCCACATCTTCTCGCGACTTGGCAGTGACCCGAACAGTCTTCAGGCCAGTTCTGTGGATGCGTTCGCAAAGCTGGTCAACCGCAACATTAGACGGTGCGCAGACTAACACTTGGCCGCCGTTTATTTTTGCCAGGTTATAAATAATATTAGCTGAAGTTACCGTTTTCCCAGTGCCAGGGGGTCCCTGAATCAAGCTCAGAGGCTTCTGAAGAACGCTTTTGACAGCATTAGTTTGACTGCTGTTGAGGTCTGGAAGACCTGGCACACTGAACTTTTTGGGCATTTGAGTCCTCATAGGCCCAGCGGCAACCTCATTCCCCAAAAGTCGATGGAAGATGTAACCCGAAACGCTCATCTCATCAACAGCAAATGTTTTCATGGCTAGCTGCATGCGGTCAAAGGATGTCGCCTTCCAAACATAATCAGCTGTGAAATTATGCGTGCAATCAGTGGGGACAGATTTATGATCGCCTTTGGTTCGCAATTCAATGGTAACCTCGTCAGACTGATTGTTAGGGATTTTAATGACGTATCCTACGCCATCCCATTTAGGTCGCAGCTCTCCAGTATATTTAAGCCGCATTTCATCACCAACAGCCAACTTCACATCGCCAAGTTCCAGCTTCGGGAGAACAAAGCTGGCGAGATGCTTGTTATTCAATCCTATGTCCCACCGCACAACCAAGCCGTCTTGAGATTGAGCCTCTTTCAATTTGCGGTCATAGTCGGCTTCGATCTTGACAAGGGGCCCGAATACGTTTTGGTATTGGTAAGCGTCATCATATCGAAGGAGGACTGGCGCAGGTTCATCATCAACACCCGTTGCTTTCTCGAGATCTTCAACAGTAGCTGAAGCATTATCTTTCCACATCTCCTCTAGCTTCGCGATCATTTGAGGGCTTAGATGCCGCGCGCGAAGCTGTTCTTGGTCAGACGGAGAGCTCACGAGCCATGGCAAGAAGGAACGGTCCTCGATAAGAGGTTGCCAGCGGGACGTATCCCAGTTCATATCTTTCGAGGATGGCATCGCAGCGCAAGGTTGCCGACAGAGTAGTACCACAACAGTGTCGGATTTGGCGGGAATAAAACCTAGAAGGAAAACATTTTTGGTCCCACAGTTATAGCATTCGAGAATGGTGTCACCAAGCGACGATTCGGGGTGCAGCTGAACTTCCTTATGCCTGGCTCTGACTAGGTGATTGACGATATGGGATGAGGAGGTGTTGCCACGCGCGCTACAAAACCACTTGGTGCAAGTTAAGCATTTCACTACACTGCCTGGATTATGAATTCCACAGTACCTAAAAAAAAGGAAGAGCCAAAAGTCAGTATTCTGTGACCATTAATTTCATCACTTTGACATCCAGCGACGGAACTTATATCTCTAACTTACGCGCATGAGTGAACAGGTAGTTCCTTTTCTTCCTCAGGCTTGGTAGCGATCGTTTTAATGCCATCAACAGGGACGCTAGCCATGCTTTCCAAATCATCATCCTCAAAACTATCCGATATCTCGTCTTCATCGTCATGTCGTCGTCTTCGAGGCCCGGTGGCTAAATTTAAGATGTTTTCATCGCCATCGATGGTTGACATGTCGTCTCCAGCGTTAATCGTAGAAGCAGAGTCCGAAACTAGATGATTTCCCATATAGTGAAAAGCTTCCATATTGACGTATATCACTTTTTCCGAAATCTATTGTCTTTTCCTTCTAGAGTTGCAACTTGTGCAGAAGCACAGAGATTCCGTTTTCGGAGTGAAGTCGAACCTCGCATTCAGCAGAACGACCGAATAAAAGAGAAAAGATTATCACTACTAACTGGAGCAATTTCAAACAGTCAGCATCAAAATTTGTTTTTGTAGGCTCCGTCATGAGCATTCTGATGGGCAGATTATCTCATTTACAGCGAGAACCATGACATAGCCAGTTGAGGGGAGCGTACAGCAGAGATAGCCACAAGGCGAGAATAGAAAATTGAGTCACTTCCGTTCTGGAACCCAAGGGTCTATGGCACATAGACAATAAAAAAAATCGAAATAGCTAGAGGTTACCACCTGGGTAGCGGGAGTGATGGTCCCGGATGGCAATAATTGTAGGACTCCGGACAAAGACAAAGTTGATGATCCTATCACTTCGCCTTTGCGAAATCTGCGATAAAACTACGGCAGCCGCGACTAACCACAAATGCATAATGTTTTTTCACCCTATTAAAAAGTCAAAAAAATATAGGCATCGCGCACATAGATAGTCCTTCAGCCAGCAGCTTTGCGTCCTTGAGTAACTAATTCACGGGTCAAAATGATTGTATGAATATTCCTCTCTCCAGATCTCGATTTGTGATGATTTGTACTAACATAACCAACAGCGCCGTCAAGCTCGTGAACGGAGAGACTATCTCTACCGAAAGGCTCTCCTCCTCCGCGATGCTTCTATAGCAGAGAAGCGCGCGAAGCTGAAAGCTGCCCTTGCGTCAGGGAAACCGTTAGACCCCTCTGTGGCTAATGATAAAACATTGCGAGAAGATTTCAACTATGATGAATCCTTACCCACATCCTCGAAACCAGGAGACCCTAACTCTAAAAATTATGACATGCTTGACCTCGATGACGAGTATGCTCTCACATCCGGCATCGTTGACCCTCGACCCCTAATTACAACGTCCCGTTCTCCCTCTGCGCGCCTTAGTACTTTCGCCAAAGAGATGCGTTTACTCATCCCAACTTCGATTCGGATAAACCGTGGAAATCTAGTCATTCCTGATCTTCTAGCAAGCGCCAAGGCGTCCGCACTCTCCGATATGATCCTGCTGCACGAACATCGCGGTATACCCACTGCGATAACCGTGTCTCATCTTCCCCATGGCCCAACGGCCAGTTTCTCGCTACATAATGTCATGCTACGAGCAGATATTCCGAACTCCGCACGAGGGACCGTATCGGAAAGCTATCCTCACCTAATATTTGAAGGGTTTACCACCAAGCTGGGAGCTCGTGTCATTCAAATCCTAAAACATATTTTCCCGCCGCGGGAAGCAAATGGGAAGCTCGGGAGTAGGGTTGTCACCTTCAAAAATATAGAGGATAGTATAGAAGTACGACATCATGTATTCGTTAAGACTGGATACCAATCAGTTGAACTAGCTGAAGTCGGGCCGCGGATGACGATGAGGCTATTCCAAATCAGAGGAGGAACGTTGGAGAAGGACTCTGGGGCCGAAGTTGAATGGGCACTGAGTCAATATACAAGGACGAGTAGGAAGAAGGACTATCTGTGATGCGTGGATTGATTATTTAAACCCGGCATTGAAAAATGGGCTTCTAAAAGGGATTCTCATGGGATGGCGCGCAGATATTGCACCGGCGCAAGGGTAGAACTGGTGACTTTTTGGGATACTGGGACGGCGTTTTATATCATTTTGCCTCACAAGCAACCTACTGTAATATGTCTGGAAATTTCATAATAGCACTATTCATTCAATTTCTTCCCAGAACGTAAAGAAACACTTCCATGTGCTTAGGAATATCGATTTAAACTTGCTATGTAATGAAGAAAGCAAGAAAGAAGAAGGGAAGGCGAAAGGAAACACAAATTGAAGACTTAAAGCGTAAATTAAGGGCAGCATTTGACGTAGAGTCGACGTATTTAGGAGTTATACATATCAAGAATATGTTACAATCCCATCTATGGCAGCACAATATGAGACTATTCCTTCACTTCACTTCGGTTCATATGATTCCGCTTCCTTCGTCTTTTCTTGCTCTGCCGAAGCAGTGGAACTGCCCGATTTGCAAGTGCCTGCCGGTATGCCTGTCTGTGATTCAAACCTGAGCCAATTCTCGCTCGGCGGTAGGACGCATCCTTCTCCGTCTTTTAACGGCAGAGGCTCGGTGCCATCCATTCCTTCCTCTCATCGTTTCCCACATTTGGCCTTGAAAAGTTTGGTGAAGGCTCCGAAAGCGATCTCCCATGTACTTCCAGTCGGCGCAAGAAACGCCGATCCAGCCTTTCCAACCCGAGTGTATTTCACGAACGCTGTATAGGTATGAGGGTTTGAATCAGATTCGTAGAGCTGTATTGTATGTTTAGTGAGAAATATGAAAATCGGGTATGGAGACAGGAGATAATTGCTAGCAATTCCGAACGCATTGTTTGGATCATTCATTCATACTTGAAGGGTATGTTTTCTTTGAACTTGACGTCTTCCAGAGGGAGCACAAGCGTCACAAGATAAAGAAATCCTTCAGAGTCGGTAAATATATGATGGTCGTCTATTAAACATCAGTGAGAAGCGTATGAAACAAGCCGACTGGGTCTGTAAAACTCTCCACTCACCGACCTCATTTCCTAGACCATAATTGCGCCGTTGCTTCTTCAAGCAATCTGTTGCCATGTTTCATTTAGCACCTTGATAATGGGAATTCCCGTTGCACGATTTCAGTAAGTGAAGAAACATACCTGGGCCTACGCCATCAATATGCTTGGTGGCATTCTTGCGCTTTGCTGTATCCTGCTTGCGGGTGCCTCCTGCTTGGTACCACAGGTATTCGTTCTCACATTGGGGTCGCCTGTTTTTGGACAAAAGGGAATCCTCAAGCCATTCCACTTTCATAATTTTGAGGCCCTTGATTTTGCGAGCCTGCTGGACTACGAAAGTTGAAATTCGCCAGTTTAATAATTCGCGACACCGTTAGTTTCGTTTAGAAAAGTAGTATAATAAACTACACAACGAAGGAAACAGGAAATCCAAGGAGATATATGGTTTTATACCCGTTGCATCGAGCTTCCGGAATGCATCCTTGGTCGTGATAAGATGAGTTGTTGCGCCTTTCTCAAGGTGTTTTGAGAAATTACCGCCGTTAGTTTCAACCCACCGCTTGATCTTCTCGGATATGTAGCCTGCGGATCGTCTCCCCCATGTCTTGAAGAAATCAAGCAGACCGGGAATAGCGTATGTCTATTGGGTATGGCGAGGGTGCCTTCAGGATTGTAATTTCCTGTCCCAACACCAAAATAAACGTGGTAAAAGGGGGAGCGGAATTCAATCGGGGGAGTGCGCTGAGGATGAAGTGAAAACTAGAAGAAAAAGGCACGGGATCCGGATAAGTGAGTTGGAGACTGGCTTTAAGCACTCCAAACGTGCGTAGGGTCCGAACGCTAGGAAAGGTCATGAGATGAAGCTTATAAAAACGCCCATTGAACGATTCGGTTAAGTGGGAACCCTC
>JAFEJD010003278.1:0-18275 GCA_018296065.1 Blastomyces percursus
CATTTGCTATTGGATTGCTCTGTCTTTGATCAAGAAAGAAAGAATATTCAGCAAAAGCTGGATATTCCTCAATTGAGTCTTAAACTACTTTTTGAGACTCAAGTGGGTTTAAAATGGCTTGTTCAGTTCTTACAATCTACTAGTGTAGCCACAAGAAGTTGGCTTTCATCAATGTGAACATTCTCTTGATATTTTCTCTTACTGTGTGTGTGTGTGTGTGTGTTGTTAAGTTGTGTGAACAATTTCACTCTTTTAAAATTCTTCAGTTCCCTACTTTCTGAGTGAAAGAAAATCTCATATTGCCTTGAAAAACTTTGTCACTCTCTACTGTTTTCTTATATGTTTGTTTTGTACAATAGTTTGTCAAATCCTGTTCTGTTTTAAAACTAGCAGGTAGTCTTCATAGTCATTGACTACATAAGACTATAATGAAGAATAATAATAATAATAAATAATAATTTAGCGGTCATGTCTCGAACGAGATTCTAATCACCTGCCAGTCGTGCCTTTGAAATTTTGTGCTTCTTTCTGCTAATGAGACGAAGCTAGAAATTGTTACTTCTGCCAAGCCGTTTTAGCCAGAGCGAATTTTGTTGGTGCACCCTTGCCAAGACGCTAACATATAAAGCGTTTAGCGCAATGTAAGGCACCGTATTGGATTTAGCGTTCTCGGACTTATATTGTTCCGTGCCGGACTCACCATAAAGGAGGTCCTCGCAACCCTTGTTCGTAGCTCGTCAATCATACAAGATTCCCTTGCTCCAACAAATTTGAGGCACCCCCGTTCTACCGCCCGGTTTGACCAATTGATGACCGAAGGGTTAAGCCAACCAACCGACAATTTGGCAGAAAAATGACGCTAAAATTAATTTGTATCCAGTCAGGGATAGAATCTCTAAAACGCTGTCTCCAATTCATGCAAGTTTTGCAGTGGCACATGAAACAATTTAATGGGCGGCGCTTATGATTGAATACGCTTACTGGTCAACGGAATTGCTGCCTACAATATGAAAAGTCCTTTGGGCAAGGATCTGTTTCACAAGCATGCCTATATAAGCAATCAATATTCCGCCGCACTAAATTCTTTCTCTTCCATCCAAGGACTGAATAAACCAGAATTTTCTGTGATATTTCTCTAATATATGTACTGAGAGTCATCTCCATTTACAAAGCTCCGGCTTTTTGAGAAGCAGTCCACCCGCAAAAATGAACCGCGTCGGCGCAAGGGGATTCCATACTACGGCCCAGAGAGTACTTCAATATAGTGGTTCTGTCAACCTCGGAGATGTTATTTCGACGAATGTAGATGGGGATAGGTGGTCAGACGCAGTGGACAGTGGATGAACCATGATAGAAAAAGCTGTCTGTGTGTCCTGCCACTTTTCGCTAGTGATGGCTAATAACTGTAATCCGTATAGGATCCTCGGATAAAACAAGCTCACATTTAGTAGGGTGCCTTTCTTTTTTCCCTCTCATTTTTTTTGTTTCCTTGATGTGTCTCGGCAACCTCAAAACAATGGATTTAGCTGAGGTATTTGCAGGGGTGCGCGGGCACACAGGTCGAGTAAAGACAGAAATGACTTAAAAGGATGTCATTACGGTGGCGCTTTTAACCACAGTGACTCGTGTCGGCAGTGTCCATTTCCACCTTGACGGTTCCTTCAAGTTCTTTCCTTCCTTCTCGTGCCGGAAAGTTGGGCGGATTTGCAGACAACTTGCAGAAAGCGGGTCTGTGGTAGAAGAGGGAGGGCCTGAAAGGAATACTGGGGGTGCTGGTGATGAAAACTATCCGGCACAGCAATCTTCTTCAAAGTAGTTATTAGCACGGACGCTTTTTCTTGTACGGACTGATGAACACGGGCAATAAGATACTGGAAGTGAGTAGTATATATATTCTGAAGGCTGCCATTGGCCGCATGGCTTGCACGATGAGTGGGAGGCCATTGTACTGGCGATTTCTTGTATTTAGGACTACTTGACCGGAGTTAAAGAATAATGCTTTCTCCACACGATGCAGATATATATAATCGAAGTATGGTCAAAAGGCTAATGCACAACGCGAAATGTGGGAACGGATAGAGCCGCCGAGCAAGGAATCAGGTGAAGATTAATCTTATTTGATCGCGACGGAATGGTAAGAAGCGCGAACAAAACAGGGGGGATTGAAATTGTATTTTGAGGAAGGCCGGCTGGCTACTATTAATAGAAGGGGATCTAACTAGTTAACTAACTACAGAGCTTCTGGGAACTTACGTGATCATCCTACCGTTCTTTTTTTTTCTTCATGTACCATCATCCTCTTTGATCGCTTCCAACACTGGTCTACTGGGAAATACTTTTTTTTTCTTTAATTTTTTCTTAAAATACATTAATTTCTATGAAGAGTCTCAAGACAACTGCTGACAAGAAGGCATCAAAACTCCAATTCTGCCACCCCTCCTCTGCAAGCCAATTCTCTAAAAGTTAATGCTGAGAATTTTTGGATGGAGGAATCGTAAATGAATTGGCTGGCATTTTCTTCCAACGTAAAACTCAAATATTTATTAGCAACCAGTGGACATGTTCAATAAATAATGATATGCCCCCTCCTTTGTTTGTTGTATCTTTAAACCGGGAAGGCCATTTTTTTCATCCATAATATTCGACCGCATTCTCCAAGGGATCGCTTTTAAATGGCTTTCCTATTTGGCGAGACACCCGACATGCTCGAGATTCACTTTATCCTACTTCATTGTTAGTATTTATTTTCAAGGTATGCTTGCTTTCTCCAAACCCGTAGTTATTGTTTAACCACCGGCTCGACGTCCTTTTCACAGTCGGGAGGATAGAGCCGGGAGTACTAATTGGGGTGTGGCCTCCATTTCATTTTCCACCTCACTTTGGATGCCGCCCTAACTGCAGTGTCTTTAAGTGGCTGCATTTCATGTGATTAGCCGCTTATGCAGGTTGCCCCTGCGAATCGGAGTATGTCTGATAGTATATTACTGACAATTAGAACTATGAGTACAGTTTATAATAACAGTATAGTTAACTAACTAGTTAACCAGTTAACGTACTTCACCAGGAATTCGTTCCGCTACCTCGTTAGCTTGTCCACGTGATATAGTCTACTTAGGAATCTACCAATCAAATTACTGAGGCTTCATCTTCACTCAGCATCGTACATTCCTGCCAAAGTGGAAGTATGAATGAAAACAAGCTTGTTATGGCAGCTTTAGCTGTCGAGAATCAAGGATTGAGTCAGCAAAGAGCTTCTATATTATATGATATTCCTCAGACAAGTTTAAGTGATTATATTGCTGGCCGTACGAACAAAAAACTGGCTGATCAGTGCAAACGAAAACTTCAAGACTCTGAGGAAGCTGTTCTTGTGCAGTGGATTTTATCTAGAGATAAACGACACCTAGGCATGGCTTGCACCTCTACGTGGTGCTTAGGACTAGTAGCTGTATGCTGTACGGTGAAGCCAAGCAAGTCAATTAGATAAGGGGCAATATAGACTTTTATATCACGTGGACAAGCTAACGAGGTAGTGGAACGAGCTCCAACTACGGCAACCACCTAGTTAGTTGCACAGAGCCTGCTGAGATAATATTTAAGCATGACTAGGTAACTAGTTAGTTAGAGCAACCCATGTCCTGCACTTTGCGGGCTTGTTTGTCAATTCACAGCTTCGCACTAATTATTGCTTGTTTCTTCTATTCTGAAATATCCTGAAATTCGGCACGTCAGTTGATCTTCTTGTTTTCCAGCTGCCTCTAACATCTTTTCCCTACTATGGCCAACATAGATGATCTATTCAAGGTATTTGCACGCTTCTAACAACTCAAAGCTAGTATGCTAACAAAATGAATAGAAACCATTATTACCCTCTAAACGCAAATCCGAACCGTTGCGAGATGCCAGTACGTTTTCGACAATTGCCTCCTACCCCGATCTTATATGCAACCGAACAAGCATGAGCTTCTAACCATTGAAACCGCTCACCTTTAGGCGCATTGTATAAAAGCGCGAAAGTAAATGCCAACGGCGACGCGA
Source organism: Blastomyces percursus (assembly GCA_018296065.1). Lineage (NCBI taxonomy): Eukaryota > Fungi > Ascomycota > Eurotiomycetes > Onygenales > Ajellomycetaceae > Blastomyces > Blastomyces percursus. The sequence goes on from JAFEJD010003278.1 coordinate 4,039, forward strand.
GCAGTAGTCGGGCGGCTACCGTGGAAGACACTCCTGACGAGGATAATGAAGCTGGTCCTGAGCTCCCACCGGACTTCAACCTAGACGAGGATATCCTAGATGACGAGGAAGGGCGGTTTTTCGGTGGTGGCATATCACGCGACACGGGTGACGCATTAGACTTCGTTGAAAAGCTAGATCAAGGAGATACCGGAGTGAGCATACCGAAATTCTACCCTTTGTCCTTCGTTTGTAAAATGCGCCCTTGAATAGCAAGCTAATATCTGGCCTTCGGTCTGAATTAAAGCCGGAGAAAATCGACTCCGCTTGGCTACGACGGTTGGCGCTAAATTTTGAGAAGAAGATATCTAAGAATGCAGAACTTCGTGCCAAGTTTGAAAATGAACCGCAGAAGTATGTGCAATGCCTGTATTCCTTCCAGCCCATCACCTTGTAGGTCCTATATTCTAATGGTATGTTCATTAGATTTATGGCGTCAGAAGCAGACCTTGATGCCGATATCAAGTCCCTTTCGATCTTGTCGGAACATCCAAATCTGTATGAAGAGTTCGCCAGTCTGGGCTGCGTCGGTTCTTTAGTTTCGCTACTGTCACACGAAAACACGGACATAGCAATTGACGCGATCGAGATTCTTGGGGAATTGACTGATGAAGATGTCGAGGCTGAGCAGGAAGAATGGGATGTTTTGGTCGCTGCTATGGTAAGGCCCATTTTCCTTTGTTAGAGAGGCTACCTTTACTGACTTTTTGAAGGTGGATGCGGATGTCATCGCCCTCCTAAGTCAAAATCTTGCGAGGCTTGATGAGGGAAACGATGCGGACCGAGCTGGGGTTTATCACGTCATGAGTAGGTTTTTGATAATTCTGAACATGAGCTTCGTGAAGCTAACACACGTGCTACAGGCGTTCTTGAGAATCTCGCATCACAATTGCTCATCTCCGAGAAAATCGGCCAAGATCCAGATATGATACCATGGTTGAAAAGTCGAATACAGCAGAAAGAGAAATCAGTGACGCAGAATAAGCAGTACGCTGCGGAGATTCTTGCAATCTTGGTTCAATCATCTGCGAAAAACAGGCAACGCCTCATTGAAAATGACGTAGTAGACGTTTTGTTGCAGCTTCTTAGCGTGTACCGGAAGCTCGACCCTGAAAAGGATTCTGACGAAGAAGAATATGTGGAGAATCTTTTCAATTGCCTTGCCTGTTTGGTAGATGAGGATGAAGGGAAAGCAAAATTTATAGACGCGGAGGGTGTGGAACTAGCGCAGATTATGTTAAGGGAAGGCAAGATGAGCAAGGGAAGGGCGTTGCGCGTCCTCAGTCATGCCGTTGGCGGGAAAGGGGGTGCCTCCGTTTGTGAACGGCTTATCGAAGCTGCTTTATTGGGAACTATGTTTGGGATGTTCATGAAAAGCGTATGTATCCAATTTATTATTTCTTCCATGCCTGATAAAACTAATTCCCGCAAAGCAGGACCACCAATCGACGGAACACCTGTTGGGAATATTTTCTTCACTCCTACGGCTGCTTCCTGGAGAGTCACCCAGTCGGATACGTACGCTCGCAAAATTCATGGAGAAAGACTATGAGAAAATTGAGAAGCTGATTAAACTGCGATGGGAATACGCGTCGAAAGTCTCGGCAGTTGATCAATTAATTGATCAAGAACGAAAATCTATGAGTTCGGAGGAGCAAGAACTCATGAGTCTTGAATGGCTCTCTCGACGCCTTGATGCAGGGCTCTTCTGTTTGCAGGTTTGAAGAACAATTCTCCGACTCTTTTTACAGTGCGTGGAATTTCGCTAACAGTAAGCAGACCATTGATGTCATCCTGGCGTGGTTGGTGGCCGAAGATGACGGAGCGAAGGCAAAGGTCAAGTCTCTACTCTCAGAGCATGATGAGGACTTGGCTGTTGTAAAAACCACATTGCAGGGTATGTTAAAAGTGCCACTTCTACCAAACCGTTTCTCGCAGTAGCTGATGCCTCATTTTAGAGCAACTAAACACCCTCGATGAGACATCGACCGATGAACTAGACACGAGGGAAATGCTTGGGACACTGCTGCAATTCCTATGATGAATGTTTATATATCTAGGTAGTTTATTAAACGAATGTAATATTATATATAAACTTATTGCCATTCCTTCTGCATGCCATCATCCTGCGCCAAAAATTCCATATCACGTGATATATAGTCAGAAAACACGCTAGCCTGTATTTAATTAGTGTCAGTGGCGGCTCTGTTCTTCACCAGTCGCCAGTTTCAGTTCATATACCCTGCTGAGCTGTGCTCCGGCTTCAACACTACCGGAAACCTTACTCTGCGAATATTCCTATTTTAAGCGGATGGAATAGGGCTTTTCCTTTGCTGTGAAGCTCCAACCAATCTGCTAAGCCGTGACGTTCTGGGCTTTTCTCTGGGCATCTCCGCCGGCAGCCACCCGTCGAAATCTCGCCCAGCATGGAGGATTACGAAGAAGAATATGGAGAAGATGCTTACTATGACCAAGATGAAGGGATTACATCAGAAGACTGCTGGACGGTGATTTCGTCCTTTTTCGAATCGAAGGGTCTGGTATCGCAGCAGCTCGATTCTTTCGATGAGTTTATCTCGACGACTATGCAGGAGCTAGTGGAGGAGCAAGGACAGGTAACACTCGATCAAACTCTGGCTCCTTCTGAAGACGAGATAGACCCGGTAGTTTTGCGACGCTACGAGTTAAAATTCGGCACTGTGATGCTTGCGCGACCGTCGATGACTGAAGGCGATGGCGCTACCAGCATTATGTTGCCACAGGAAGCGCGACTTCGAAACCTTACATATGCCAGTCCTCTCTACCTTGGCATTACGAAGAGAGTCACAGAAGGACGAGAGCGACTCATTGCCGAACGTGATGACGCTGAGCAAGGGGAAGAGGATAACGACGAGGAGAGGCGGAGTAGGGGAACATATTTGCACTGGGAGCCGAAACCTTTGAATGAAGATGAGCCAGAAGAAGAGAATGTTTTCATCGGGAGAATGCCGATTATGCTGAAGTCGAAATACTGCATCCTCAAGGATCTAAATGAACAGTCGCTCTACAACTGGAACGAATGCCCTTACGATTCCGGCGGATACTTCATTATCAACGGCAGCGAAAAAGTTCTTATCGCTCAGGAGCGCAGTGCAGGCAATATTGTTCAAGTTTTTAGGAAAGCCCCTCCAAGTCCAACACCATACGTCGCGGAAATCCGCAGTGCTATTGAGAAAGGATCCAGAATGCTATCTCAGTTATCGATAAAGCTTTTCGGTAAAGGTGACGCCTCCAAGGGTGGGTTTGGCCCAACGATACGATCTACGCTACCTTACATCAAAACCGACATTCCCATAGTTGTTGTTTTCCGGGCTCTAGGTGTGGTGTCTGACGAAGATATCCTCAACCATATTTGTTATGACCGGAATGATACGCCAATGTTGGAAATGCTTAAGCCATGTATCGAGGAAGGGTTCGTAATCCAGGATCGTGAGGTAGCTCTTGACTTCATCAGTAAGCGAGGCTCTTCTCCTACAAGCATGAATCACGAGAAGCGGGTTAGGTACGCGAGGGATATCATCCAGAAGGAATTTCTTCCGCATATCTCGCAGAGTGAAGGTAGCGAGACACGGAAAGCATTTTTCTTGGGATACATGGTGCACAGGCTTCTTCAGTGTGCCTTAGGCCGTCGCGATGTCGATGATCGTGATCATTTTGGAAAGAAAAGACTGGATTTAGCTGGCCCGCTACTTGCGAACCTTTTCAGAATTCTGTTCATGAGAGTTACCAAAGATCTTTACAAATACGTCCAGAGATGTGTGGAAACTAATCGGCAACTGTACCTGAACATTGGCGTGAAGGCAAGCACCTTATCTGGGGGCCTTAAGTATGCTCTTGCTACAGGTAACTGGGGCGAGCAGAAAAAGGCGGCTAGTTCCAAGGCTGGTGTTTCGCAAGTGCTAAATCGCTACACATATGCCTCGACCCTTTCCCATCTTCGTCGTACCAACACGCCTATTGGACGTGATGGCAAGATTGCGAAGCCTCGACAACTCCACAATACTCATTGGGGTCTTGTCTGTCCGGCTGAAACGCCGGAAGGTCAAGCTTGCGGTCTTGTGAAGAATTTGGCTTTGATGTGCTATATCACTGTTGGTACACCAAGCGAACCGATTATTGATTTCATGATACAACGCAACATGGAAGTTCTAGAGGAGTTTGAGCCTCAGGTATCGCCGAATGCGACCAAAGTGTTCGTCAACGGTGTATGGGTGGGAGTCCATAGAGACCCTTCTCACCTCGTAAACACAGTCCAATCGTTGAGACGACGTAACATGATTTCCCATGAAGTCAGTTTGGTACGGGACATTCGGGACCGGGAATTTAAGATCTTCACCGACGCTGGACGAGTCTGCCGGCCCCTCTTTGTGGTTGAGAATGACCCGAAAAGTGAAAATTGCGGCTCTCTGGTGCTATCCAAAGAGCACATTCACAAACTCGAAGCGGACAAAGAGCTTCCAGCAGATTTGGATCCCGAGGAGCGCAGAGAACGGTATTTTGGCTGGGACGGCCTCGTTAAATCCGGTGTTGTTGAATATGTGGATGCGGAGGAGGAAGAAACCATTATGATTGTCATGACACCTGAGGATTTGGAAACGTCAAAACAATTACAAGCTGGATATAGTCTTCCTGAGGAAGATAATAATGACCCCAATCGACGAGTCCGATCGACTCTTAGCCAAAAAACACATACCTGGACACATTGTGAGATCCACCCCAGTATGATTCTAGGTATCTGTGCCAGTATCATTCCGTTCCCCGACCACAACCAATCACCTCGTAATACATACCAAGCTGCTATGGGCAAACAAGCTATGGGTGTTTTCCTCACAAATTTCGACCAACGGATGGAAACGATGGCAAACATTCTATACTATCCACAAAAACCACTTGCTACAACACGGTCTATGGAGTTCCTGAAATTCCGCGAGCTTCCTGCTGGGCAGAATTCAATTGTAGCAATTGCTTGCTACTCTGGGTACAACCAAGAGGATTCTGTGATCATGAACCAGAGTAGTATCGATCGTGGTCTTTTCCGGAGTTTGTTCTACCGAACCTACACAGACTCTGAAAAGATGGTCGGTATGACTGTCGTGGAAAGATTTGAAAAACCCATGAGATCAGACACCCTTCGCATGAAGCACGGTACTTATGATAAGGTCGACGATGATGGCATTGTTGCTCCTGGTGTTCGTGTTTCGGGTGAGGATATTATCATCGGGAAAACTGCTCCCTTGGCACCTGAGGCAGAAGAGCTGGGCCAGAGGACGAAACAACATACCAAACTCGATGTTTCTACGCCTTTGCGTAGTACTGAGAGCGGCATCGTGGACCAAGTATTGGTATCTACGAGCAATGATGATCTGAAATTCGTCAAAGTTCGGATGAGAACTACAAAGATTCCTCAAATTGGAGACAAGTTCGCTTCTCGCCACGGCCAAAAGGGTACCATTGGTATTACATATCGGCAGGAAGACATGCCATTCACTCGTGAGGGTATTGTTCCGGATCTGATTATCAATCCCCACGCCATTCCTTCTCGAATGACCATTGCCCATTTGATCGAGTGTCAGCTTAGTAAAGTTTCGTCACTGCGTGGATTTGAAGGTGATGCAACGCCGTTTACAGACGTGACAGTAGATTCCATTTCCAGCTTGCTACGTGAACATGGGTATCAGTCCCGCGGCTTTGAGGTGATGTACAATGGGTATACGGGCCGAAAGTTGGTCGCCCAAGTCTTCCTGGGCCCAACATACTACCAACGCCTACGACATATGGTCGACGATAAGATCCATGCCCGCGCACGTGGCCCAACCCAGATTCTTACGCGCCAACCTGTGGAAGGCCGTGCGAGAGACGGTGGTCTTCGATTCGGAGAGATGGAACGCGATTGTATGATTGCTCATGGCGCCAGCGCATTCCTAAAGGAAAGATTATTCGACGTGTCTGATCCATTCCGTGTCCACATCTGCGATATTTGCGGGCTGATGACACCAATTGCGTGAGTTTCTCCATATGATAAATCGGCATTTATGTTTGACCGTCCGTATACTTCAACTAACCTAGTTATCAAATAGGAAACTCAAAAAGGGCGATTTTGAATGTCGGGCTTGCAAGAACAAGAACAAGATTTCGCAGGTCCACATCCCATACGCTGCCAAGCTTCTTTTCCAAGAGCTAATGTCGATGAATATCGCCGCACGATTGTTTACGAAGAGGTCCGGTGTGTCCTTGCGATAGTGTGAACCCTAGCCCATGTTATTATTGTCTTGATCACCCGACCACAATTCATTAAGGTTAGCCATCCAATCTTTCGATCATGCTACACCTCCCAAACTCGCAGTGAACGCATGGAAAATTTCTTCTAAACTCAATAGGGGTTCTCTTAAGAAAAGTTGTACTTTTAATTGGCAAGGTTCATTATTATCCTTTTTATTTTCGCGTTACCCTCTCAAATCCTCTATTTCCAGCCGATTTCGCGATTTATGCAAGTCTTCACCCTTTCACTCGACTTTTATATGCAAACCTGAGATAGAAACCCACGCAACCTGTCAACGCAAGAGGCAAATTCCCCTATACATTTCTTCCTTTGGTATTGTTCATGGTGTTTCTCGTAATTTTTGCCGTTTCCCGTTTTTGACTTTGAGAGGGCGAAGGTTAGGGAAAATTTGGAATGTTTCGACGGAAGGAAATACCTAGTTGAATACCAGGCAGTTCAAAACAGTTTAACATAATCGGGTTTATTCCTCTTGGTGCTACCATTCCTACTTTGCCACTTAAGCTAATGGCGGGTGATAAATCTAAAGGGTCACCTCAGCCTTATTCGGCCTCGTTTAATTCACATTCATGTTCTGCACAGAAGTGGCCACCGCAAGAGGATTCATTTATGCAAACATAAACCTACTATAAGATATTTCTTTGCCTAGGTTTTACTTTTACCAACTCCGCCATTGTTGGTGATATTCATCTATTGTGGTAAGCTAACAACATCGCAGTACAACATATGTACAAACTGTTAGGAGTGCAACATCCATCCATCCAGATGAGATAAGGCTTGAAAGCGAAGCAGGAGGCTAACCTAAGAAATAATTAGCCATGAAAAAAGAATACATGTTCATTAACCCATTCAGCGTCGACATTTTGGCCCAAAGTTTCGCACTTCCGCGAGGAGGGTCATGACGTGTTTACGAGGCGAGAGCGGGGAAGGAAGGCGGGCATCTCGAAAGATTTGGGGGCCAAATTTGGGTCTCGTTTAGTTCGAAGCCAGGAAGATGGTGTTCACTTCGCATAAGCATGGTCAACGGGTGATTTGTCAGTCGATAACAAGCCGTGCCGAGTCTCGATCCACCAATTATTGTCTGTTGACCTTCCAGCAACTAACATGGAAGACAAGTTTTGCGAACGAATTTGTATGTTCTAGTGGCAGCGGTGACGAATGTTATTGGTAAATGTTCTTGCTGGAGCCATTGCAAGGGACTTTAAGTATGGATGTACTCCGTAAGTCCAGTCCTCCTTCAGTCTATTACCTTTGATCGGGAAAGAAACGTTTCGTAGATTCTGTGTGGATTCGCAAGGGGTATCCAACAAGTGGCATGAGAAAACTATTCGACGACGTATGCTGATGCATCAAATGCGAGGGAGATCTGCTCTGTTCCAGAGGAAGTTCTAGCCCACTCCACACCCTGGTAATGGACAGGTGATGATGGGGCATTTTAAGAACTCATACAAACGGCTGGAAGGCAACCCTTCATGGCAGGTTGACACGTTAAATTGTCTGGTTATTGAGACAGAGATGCTGCTTCTAACCGCCAGACGGAGTTTGATGCTAGATAAAGGTCAACAAAATGCGAAAATCTCCACTGGGAGCATTCATGAAGAGTCCACACGGTCATCAGCCAAAGTGCCCATCCCGCTCGTTTCTTCTTACCATAGTACAATTGATTATTGCATAACGTGCATAGGATTGGTGAAGAAGGAGGTTTTATTCAGGCCCGAATTAGGACTAGCGAGACGTGATTGATGTGGTGTGATGCGATTCTCAAGGTTGGATGGACAGTTTCCATGCGGTAGAACCAGGCTAATGTGGCCCATCAACGACTAAAGCAAGAGGAAGGAATAGAAGTGGCTGGCAGCGGATGCTGGCTGACTGGCCGGGCATTTGTTGACTGTGGTTGGGGTTCGGCAGCCGCTGGTTGGCCGAGGATCCATTGCGCCTTGCCATTGGAGGATGGTGGTCGGTCGGTCGGGCCCCATTAACTCCACTTGCCGATGTGGACCAATGATAAGGCCCGACTACCCGCCCGGGCTGATTATGTCAGCGAGGCCGACAAAACAAAGTTGGACCCACTAGCCCGATGAAGGTTAGCCGATATGATGCGGGTTCTATTTTTGGACTTCCCCTCTGCTGGGCCGCGGAAACGGTGCTTGTTGCTGCTGCTGCCCATATAACCTCCTGCTCTTCCTCCTTGTTCTCTCTCCCTTCTCTCTTTTCTTCTTCCTTTTTTTTTTCCTCAGCAGGTCTTGTTTGTCTTCTGAAGAGCTATTCCTTTAATTTCGAGGTGCCGAATTTCTCGTTGCGTTTTTTCGTCGTCTACTTCTCGCGCAATCACATTCACAAGGAGCTGTGCTTCTTGTTTCCGGTACCTCTTAATTAATTCAATCCTCCAACTCGATATCGCATTGTTCGTCGCCGGTCGACGTCAATTGTTTATCTAATAGTTTCTTCTTTTCAACGCCCTTACTTTCGAGACCCGTCCTCTCTGTTTTATCGATCTTAATTTCCGAAAGCGACTCTGGTAGTCCTTCTGGCTTCGATAGAATATACCTGCTCCCTGATATATTCAATTCTTTTAAAATACATATAATTTCTATCATTATTATATTTTAGTTCTCTACCCTACCCCATTCACTAATATATTTACAAACTCCATTCCCTTCATTACAACTATCACTTTTAACATTTTAATATACTTAATATTCGGAGTTATTCAAGAAAAAAATGGCCGCCGTGCAACTCAGCTTCTCCATCCGCACATCTCCCAATGTCAAGACCATCCATCTCCTTGGTTCGTGGGATAACTACGCTGGTCAGCTCCCACTCTCCCAGGATGCCTCCGCCAAACCCGGCTCATGGAAAGGGACTTTCCGTTTCCAGGGCAATTCTCTCCAGCTGGGACAGCGATACTGGTACTACGTAAGTAAAGAGAATGAATGACCCACAGTGGTTTATTAGTCTTGACCTGGATTCTTACTTTCTGAACAGTACATCATGGACGGCTACCATGTCTCTCATGACCCAACTGCGGAATACACTGTTGAACCCACCACTGGCCGCAAGCTCAACATCCTAGATGTTCCTAGTGGAGCCCGCAGCACCAACTCTTCCCACAGACGTTCCAACGCTGGACCAATCAAAGGCCGTGCTCTTTCGCCTTCAAAGATTCTCTCCCCGAAACCTTCCAAGCCTTACGCTTCTCGCCAAATTCGGGATCCCCACTACTCTCCACCCCCTACCGTCAGCGAGCTCACCAGACGCTTTGGTTGTGTTGATATGTCCGATTCCGATTCGGATCTCTCCTCCAGCCCACCCTCATCAACTGGCTCTTCGATCTCTACTCGCTCAGATAGCTCATCGCCATCGTCTATCTCTTCCTTGAGCGACAATAGCTCCATTTGTAGCTGCGAGCGATACGGGATTACCCGCAAAGGAGATCGCGTCAAGATCGATTGTGGAGGTAGCCGCTGTGTAAGTGTATCTCCAGCTTCCAATTCCGATATCTGCTCCAGCGACTCGGAGGAGGAACATCGCGAAGCCCGCCCCATCGCGCGCCGCCCACACTACATCTCCATAGATGATTAAACTCGTACTCTAGTGGATGATAAACTGTCAACTTCGTTCTCCACATCCCATAGCGTGCCTTTGTTGAAAGCCGGATTTCGGAAACATCGGATCCGTTTCTCAACACTTCAACTCCTCGTTCCCTTGTATCATTTTACCCATGACCTTGATGAAAGTAACGTCTTTAGTTATCTTTTGTCCGTGCAAAATTGGTTAAAAAGATGGAAGAAATCAACTAAACTCCAGCGAAAGGGGAAAACATTGTCATGCCCGCTGTCTCTTTTGACTTGGAACAATAATTTTCAAGGCAAACTTTGAAACATTCAGTTCGCTCACCATATTGTTTGGTAATTTGTTTTTATCTTCTTCCTGTCCTGTCCTTTTTTGACTAGTTTTTCCCAACTCTTGCATCGAATAACGAACGACGCTACTTTCCATCGATACATCCTATCATTTCAAGTCAACAAGCACGTTGCCAGAATGAACCCATCCAGCGCCACTGTAGTGCTTTTTTCTCTTCTGCATTTCCACCAACCCGGCCCTCACGCGGAAAATTTCACTCTACAGCGAATCGCCAAATTCCTCTTGTTGCAAAAACCGGATACTTTTAAGTATCTTCCCATTCTTGTTTCCCCCCAATCACTCGAGTTTCAAATCGCCACTTGCCAACCTTTGACTGCGTTACTTTGAAACGAACCGTACCAAACGAACGAATCGTAAGGGAAAAAAAAAAGTTTTTAGTTACGCAGCCGTTTGCGTCCGCCCCCTCGCGAAAACAAGCATCATCCGTCCCAATCCGGTTGAAAATCCAAATCTTGTTATCCAGTCTTTTTGTGATTTACCGCAATTTGTCTTTTGTCACGCAACGAAAATGGCATACCACAATTTGCCTGTTCCATTTTTTGCATCTTATTTTTTTACTTGTTGTAAAGCGCCGTCTTTATCACTCCCAGACTTGGTGCAACTTTTGCCGTCCCCTCAGAGCAGCTCTATAGCAGCAGCTTCTGCACCTTGACCCTCTATCTATGGGCTGTAAGTCGGGATCACCGGGGCACTCAAGATAACGCGGGAGGTGGGGTGGTATGGAGGAGAGGATGAGAGGGCCAGAGAGGATGTTTGTATTTGGAGATAGAGGGAAGAATGAGGGGAACGGAGCGGAGAGCAGCCGCCTCATGTTGTGGATGTTGGAATGAGTGAATTTCCTTTCCTTTCTTGTGATGAGAATCGAGAAAGGGAAACAAATGAGAAATAGGGGGCTAGTTAGTTGACTTGAAAATCTTTTTTTTTTTTTTTTTTTTTTTTTGGAAGCTCTTGTCCAACTACTGATGCCAACCATACATGCCCCGCTCTGGATGGCTCGTGTATTGCAGTTCAGAATTTAGGTAGCTAGCTAGCTTGTAATTCTCACTGGGTCGCCCAAAAAGATTTCATGTCCATGGACATGCATGAAGCCTTAGGATTTTTTCATATCTTATGACAATATCTTTACACACTTGTAGTCCGTGCTCTTCAGCTCTTCAGAGATTATTCCACTCTATGCTTTGATTTGGCCATTGTTTCTTCTTCTCCTTCATCCGTCCCACTCCTCTCATATGCCTAGTTTCTAGTTTACTCTTTATAAGTTCTCGCGTTCCTATTCTCATTCTTCTTGATTTGGCCCTAACTTGCTCTTGTAGTGACGGAGTTAATTAGAAGGGCATACAGAACCATCCTTGAAGCGGACGTAATCCCGCGGCCGGATGGGAAGGTCCCTATGTTGCCACGGGAATACACCCTTGAAGGCTCCCGGGATTCATACCAATCAACAAGGAGGAGAAGGCCGTCCAAGCAAAGAGTGTGACCAAAAAGTTCCCCCTCAGCATTGTCAGACAGCTGAATGCTACCAGGTGTCTGGTCTCACACAATTTCATGTTTTCCTTTCTTTTTTTTGTTGCAGCGATGCTAGTGGCTTTTAATCGGGACTTAACGCAAAAATCCGAAAAGGATGTCTTGCAAAGTCCGATGGCAGCTCCTCATAATCACAGAAAGATGCGTGAGTTCCTATGTATTCCTGTAGTTCACTCAACGTGCGAGCAGAGGAAGCTGCCATATGTTGGTGCATCCATCTGCAGCAAGGCAAGGGAGCTCCTCTCGATCACGGAATATTTGATCTATTGTTCTTGCCATGCCAGTTGCATGTAGGATCCCTGCAACAGCCGCGTGGGCACTAAGGAGAACGCGGCTGGGAAGATCATCGTTGGCGTTATTTGTGAATCTTACAACACGTTCGTTGTTCTCATCCGGCTCGGGAAGATGAAACTGCAGAAATGTGGGGAAACGGTATAACTGAAGGCGATAGGTGTGCGCCTCATCCTATAGGACACTGTGAGGTGGCCCAATAAACACGGATAGCCTGGTAGAGTACGTACCACTGGTTCGAAAGCGATCTGAAATTTGCCAAATGTTGTATGGACTGCACCTAGCAGTGTCATGAGGTTTTCGAACTCATTGACTGTCTCTGCAGAATAATTGGTATGCGAGCGGATGTGAGGGAAGCATGTATATATCGCCGCCCAAACCCTCGCTCTCTGTTCCAGAACATGCTCAATTTTTCGAATTCGAAAACAAAAAGATTGTCAGATTAAAGCCACGGATTAGAACAGATTGCTGTTCATTTTTAAAGAGGATTGGTCAAGATTTGAAGGAGTTATTGCGAAAAGCGTTTTCCCCGCTCCCGAGCGAGAAGAAATTCATGTTTTTCAACATATCTCCATCACTTCTCACGCAAATCTCTTCAAAATTGAAGAAAAGCTGTATCCAATCAGTTATTGCAACTGGCTTGAATTTGAATATCCTCTGACCGCTGAACGTTGCACAAATGTTAAACTCCCTTACAAGAAATCTCTGATCGCGTTTCGTTTTCCCGAGCAGTCGCGCCAAGTCTCTCCTCCGTACCGCTCAGTCACCGCCACCAAGAAAACGGCAGCAAATATACCCCGATCTAAATCCTTACTTACCAGCGAACTATCAACCCCTCCTCGAACCCCTCATCCCACCCCTCGAATACACAAGAAAACGTTGGAGATATCAGTGTCTGAAAAAAAGCTTGGTCCCTGCAAGTAATATATATATATACATATATTATTATACAAGAAAATAGTACAGATTTAGTCTGTTGACTTCTCATTTGCATACTCATCTTTTGACTTAATAATCAACTTATTAAGAGCTATCTAGTAGAATATATGAGATTAATTTGAATAGAAGAAGGGGATTATATTCAGAGTTAATCCATATTGATATCTCAGGATTATAATCTTAAGTCAGGAGGGGCCTGATTTAAGTAGAGAACTTTGAGAAGCTTTTTACTTGAAAAAGAACAAAGTTTTGTAAGAGATAGAGTGTTTTTCTTGATTTAGCTCTGAGTAAATAAATCAAGAAAATCTTGCACAAAATCCATATTTCTTAATCCTATTCAGAGGCTGCAACAGTTGTAGGACTGATGTTAAGGGCTGCGCCCTACGCTCTTAAGACATCTTCTGGGGTCATCAGCTGGCATAAGCTGTCATGAGGGTATCCATGACGATTCTTATAGACCTCCTGTATCATCACGGCGCATTCATTGAAGTATGCGATAGTGACCACGTTTGGGTTTGTAGAACCCAAATTCAGCCCAGCTCTTGCCTCTTCAGTGCTATCCTCAAAGGGGGAGGATCCTGCCTGACCGTGGGATGGCCCTTCGCCCGTGTCAGAAGGAGCGCTCGCCATGCTGCTTAGATAGAAGGTGGAAGGCTATAAGGTAAACAAGGAATGTAAACAGATATTGCTCAGCTATCGTAGCTGGGTGGTGAGGTAGCGGAAGCGAATGGAACGGATATTTTGGATGGGTTGTATACCCACAAAGGGGTAGTGGTGGTTAAGTGACGCAACTGTCGTCTGACGTCGTAGCAGTGGAACAGCGAGATTGCTCAACGAATGGCTCGCTCAATGACGCGCGATCTGACGCGCGCTCTTCTCTTGACGGCGTACGCCCACTGATCCACTGACGTCTAGCTACTATCTGGGTTTCGGGATTGCCGGCGATGCCCTGAGCGGGTTAGCTGCTGATTCCTAGCCTTAGGCAGGGTGAGAACCAGGCTCGGTCAGAATCTCATTCTAAAGCGAACTTGATGTTGACAGAGGCTTGGGTCGATTCTACGACATGCTACCAATGCGGTATGCTGGATGAAGAAGAAGAAGAAGCTTGTTATTTCTTAGAGTGGAAGCCCAAGGGGCGAACTATATAAGCTAGCTAACTGAAATAGGAAGGAGAGGAGAGATGTTGAGCCAAAGCGTGAGTTAA
>JAFEJD010003288.1:0-14739 GCA_018296065.1 Blastomyces percursus
GAATAACAATTCATTATCAAAGCATACCGTGTTTGTATGGGAATTGCTATAGAAGTTGGTGAGATTTGTTCAAATGGTGTGTCAAGGCGTTGATTTCTCTGCCAAGAACTGACAGAATTTTCGAATACGCTAAATCAACGTGGCATTGTCTAGCTGACCCCAAAACACCTTTTAGCTGCCGGATAGCTGCCGGATAGCTGCCGGATATATCCTTACAGTTACAAATTTTGATAGTGAATGTTATAGGATTCGATCCGTCGCGTTTGTGCCACTGGCCAGTTTCGAAGGAATAATCCCCCTGCAGAGTGGTCTACATAGTTTTGTGCACAATAGGAACGGTTTTCCTTTTGTTCCAGAGAAACAAAAGATGCCGTGATATTGTACATAGGAAGCTGGGAACACCGGTGGTATTGGACATTATGAAAAGCTCCAGTATGGAAAGTCAAGTGTTGACCCAGAAGACTCCCTTAATAATGTTTCGATGCCTGTAACCGTGTAGTGTAGTGATGGTTAGCATTGCATGCGCGCATAAACATATATAATATACGGCGGTGGTAGCCCTGCAGATCGACCAGTCAGGTCACTCAGATATTGGCTGTAGTTATCACTAGAATTCTTATTCACTTTCTGTGCCGGGAATTGGAATTCTTCCCGCCTAGCCATGTTGAAGGGTCGTAATTCTCTATACACTTTTCTCTAGCAAAACCAAGGCGTTTTTACTAACTTGAACCATATGAGGGACCATAGTCGGTTTGTCGCGGGCGTGGGGATAAGTTCACTCAGCTTATCCAGCAAGAGGCTAGTGGCGGTGCATGTCGACAGTAGCATGTTGGCAAATGTCATTACGAAAAAAGAGTTCCTCGTGAAGACTGTGCCAAAAGGCGAACGCTCATGCCTAATTCCCGGCACGATACCGCTTGTCACTGCCAGTGAGTCAGGAAAATGGCCCTTGCTCCCTTTTATCTCGTTTGCGATATCCAAGTGTAGGTGTTATCAAGAATCGGCGCGCCGGGGCTAAAATAGCGGAGCGCGGTAGGAGGCTAGATGCCTGGGGATTCAACCGATTTTGCGAAGATATGGTGTAGTAGGTCAAAGCATTATTCCGAAAGTTGTCGCTGCTCTGTGTGGAGGATTCCGAATGTGTTCGCGAGGTTCCGGGGTATACTCCGGCCATGTTGAAATCAAGGCGGAGGATAGGGCGCGGAGGACGGGAAACGGAAGCCTAACGAAATCTAAGTAGACTTATGCAGAACACGCAATGACTCGCCAAAAATGACCAATATCATCGCAAATATCATGGATGGACACAATCATCATTTCCCCCAATGTAGTTCTGTAGGCACCCGTCGTAGTGAGTCAGAGTATGACAAAACTGGGAAACTCCAGTAGGTCCCCGGGGCGGATGGCAAGGTCAGATCGAATCTTCCCACGCTCGTATGAAACTGCGCATGTCAGATAGAACGAAATGGTCGGGTGAGGACAGCGACATGAAATGGCGAGGCGGGGCTGTCCTGGACTGACGGAGAGTGAGGCTCAAGTGCGGACGTTTGGGGTGGAAACCCGCCGGCGGGAAATATTTAGCCAAGACCATGCCTGCGCCAGATCTGCAATCTTTTTTCTTTTCTCCCACCCAGCAAGTTCCTTCCCAATTTCAACCACCATCCAAATATCTCTCGCCCAACCAGACCAAGTCGCCAGCTGATTATCGTTTCAACGGTCTACAGGGTGTCCTGGAGCGCGCTAAATTAAACAAATACAGAATCTCACATGGTAGTTAAGCTATTCGCCTTTTGATCTCGAATTTCATCACGCCCGTGGAGTTTAAACCATGCATCGACGCCACTATTAGAATCATGAAACTTTGATATCAGTATTCTTCCCTCAGACAGTCCCTTGCTTAGTTCTGGGTTATATGAGTGGGAGCAGCATGGCAGGACTTGCCCCTCCCTCCATGAATATGCAAGCTACTGGCGGCAGCACCACGATGTTGAATTCCGTGGTGCCAAACGTGGATAGCATCAAACAAGCTCTACATATTATTCACAACCCAACGTCAACCAACGTCATCCGCCAACAAGCTTCCGAATTTCTCGAATCTCAGAAATATGCAACGTCAGCTGCCGACACCGGCTTCGCTTTGGCGATGGAGAAAAGCAACTCTCCCGTCCTTCGCCATTTCGGCCTGTCCTTACTTCAACATTTTCTAAGGCATAGTTACTCACGCTTGTCCAAGGAAGAACAAGAGAATACCAAAGACAAAATTATCCTTTTGGCCAAATCAATAAGCCCTCAGGATGAGTCGTTTATCGGCAACAAAGTGGCGCTAATCTGGGTAGAAGGAGCGAAACGCAGCTGGGGGGCTGGTAGATGGACAGATATGGATGCCGACTTGATTGAAACATGGAATATGTCTTGGGCACATAAAAAATTAGTCCTTTCGATTCTAGAAACGTTATCCGATGATATTTTCAATCACGAAGATAAAACTTCCTCACTCTACGAAAGCGCTCTCCATCGCGCGCTTGTCGAAATTGTTCCTCCTTACTCGGTCTTCGAAGAATTGCATCCTGGGCGGGATCACACCGCTGAGCTACTCCATAGAAGCAGTGGAAGCCCCGGATGGCTGTTCATGACATGCAGCTTTTTAGGCGAATGCCTAAATAACATTCTCGACTCGCGCGAAGCCAAAATATGCGCTGTACAGGCATTGGCGACCTTGCGATCACTGATGCTCTGGTCGAATCCTTTAGCAATATCGACTTCTATGTGTGTTCAAATTATTCTCAAAGCTTTAACGTGCCAGGACGATGATATTCTTATGGTATGTTTTTTCTCTCCAGCTCGGTTCGATAACTTTACCAAACTGTACTGAGTACACTCTAGGGTGCAATCGATGCTCTCCACGCACTATATAGCAGGAATTGCGATATGACGAAGTTCCAGGACCTTGTCAATTTGGTATATCAAACTCAGAATCTCCGTCTACTGCAGAACCTCTATAGCTGGTCGATCGTCGATGCACATGATATTTCGGACTCAAAATACAGCATATCGAAGAAATTATCTGAAGTAATTATGCTCAATTTCTTTGTTGAGGCTTCAAAAGCTAACTTTGATCTTAATAGCTGATGTCGTATATTGCCGGATTCCTTGAGGAAAAGAACTTCGATTTCCACAAGGATATTGACCTGACAACATTCTTCCCGTTCCTCATAAATATTCTACAGCATTCCAGTCTGACGGTCTCGATACCCATCCTTCATTCATGGTCTAGGCTGCTAGCGTCGAGCAAGATCACGAGTTTAGACGTAATTCATGGACTTATTGCACCAATACTTGAAATATGCACTCAACGTCTTGTGCGCTACGAAACTTTGCCTGAAGATACCGATAACCCCACAATTATATTTCTAAACGAGGACATCGACACAGTACCGGAAAGGCATGCCTTCGTTGGGAATTACCGGCGATACTGTGGTCAAACAATTGAGCTGATAGTGTATCGACGTCCACATGATGCGATCCCACATATACTTGCCCGAGCAGATTACGTCTTGAGCAACCTGTATAATACAATTGGCCCTTTCAATCGTAAGTCTTCCCCACTTTTATGCGTCGGGACTTAGTTGACAAGAGCAGCTGCAATATTCAAAAAATACTCCCTCCCATCGTTGCAAGCCGATACTCAGTTCACTGTCGTTGAAGCTACTCTAAGGGGCTTCAGCAAATGGGTAGATGCGCAAGGGGACTCCCCACAGCAGGATGTACGTGTATTTTTCTATACATAACAGTTTCTTGATACTTACATTCACACCAGGAACAACAACGACTTGGGCTGGAAAGTTCTCTAGAGTCGTGGGCACTCAATTTAATGCAAAAGAATTTTGAAGTAAGGACTAGGAACCCACTCTTCTATTTAAATAAATCGACTAAATTGGAAATAGGACCCAGTTACTAAAGAACGAGTCATAAGACTTTCCGTTAACTTTTGTTACAAGGCCTTGAAGAACAACCAAAATTTTGCGCTTAAGGTTCTTGAACACATTCTAATGACCAACCTCCCCGATCGTCCAGAATATCCCGCCTACTCTGAAGCTGTGAAGGAACTCCACAACATGGCTACGTACGAAGTACGGTCGCTGACCATACGCTATGCCGATTATTTTTCAGTAAGTTCATGCCGTGACCGGAAAGCCTGGATTCCGCTAACTAGTTCAGACATTTTATGATGCCCTAGAACGAAAGATCCAGGAGATCATCTCAACGTCCACCACGGGAGACAGGCCCCAAATGGAACTTTCTTCAATCCTTCTCATCATAATGTAAGTTCGTTCCAATAATTCAGAGACTAGGCTTCTAAAACGTAATTAGGCAACGGGCCCCGCAGGTGGACCCTGATATACGGCAATCTCGACTTCAATTGTTCATCGAGCCCATTAGACAATCCTGGAGTAGCGAAGAGTTCAAGCAGATTTCAATATCCTTCGAGGGATTTTGTCAAATTCTTGGCTTAAACCAAATTTGGCCATATCTACAACGCCTACAAGCCCAAAAAGTTGAGGACTGGTCAACAATACCGCTCGATGAGGAGGGAAAGAAGATACAAGCCCACATGACAACAAAATTCCAGGTACTATGCCGTGAATTTTACCACCGTCAATACGCTCTCAGCTAACTGATATCCCTAGCAACTTCCGCTACGCATGACGAAAACGATGCTGTCGGTATCCACAGAAAAGCTACAAACAGCCGACCCGGCATACTCCATTGCATGCGATTTATGGCGTGACTCTATTCCCCTTATTCTCCCGACATTGCTCCAACTTCTAAGGTACGCATCACGCAGTCCTCCCCTTATGTGAACTTAAACTGACCAGCCTTTAGCCATGCACATGCGTTTCATAACCCAGAAAATTCTCCTGGTCTGCCACCAGACATGCGCCCACTTTTGGGACGGATCCTCACGGACCGGTTCTGGCAGGCAGGTATCTCAAGCGGTAGTAAAGAAGATTTCTATGCCCGCATAACTACCTCTAAAACCACTCTCGAGGGATTTTCCTCCTCTGTTCGGGGCAAAGTCCGAGCTGTACGAGAAGCCTGTTATTCCATTCTTTACAGCATGAGCAGACTCCGTGAACACTTCTACTCTTTTGCAGAACTTCCAGTTCCCCTATCCCAGGCATTATTTAAGGATGCAACATCACTTTCCTCGCATCAGCTGTCTGTATTACTCAATATTTCCCGCTGTCTGGTTGACGACTGCCCTGCAAGATATCGACCCCATTTCTTGCCTCCAATGTTATCCGCTCTATTCATTCAATTCGACAAAAAGATCACCGCAGAATGGGACATAATAGAGCACCGAAAAGCCGGGATGGTGGAGTCTGATCTAACGGTAGAAATGAAAGACGAAAGCATCCTCCGCCAATTAACTTACTCAGTTGTCATCATGGTGGCCAGCCTTCTTGACCCGCAGCGGGGAGGTTAGTCTCTTCCCAATCTTCCTCACTTTTTCCTCGGTTGTTATAAACTAACATTTCTCCCGAAAATAGATCCAGAAAAGGCTTCTGAGCCGAGTAAACAAAATGGCACTGCTAACCAACCGAGCCCGGCCGACTCCATTCGCCAGTTCGTTCTTTCATCCCCGCAAATTCTCGAACCAGTAATTCTCTTCTGCACACACGCGATTCGCATGAAAGATACGCGTTGTTGCTCCATCGTAACCCGTGTCATCCGATCTATTCTCGACGTATTCATCCTTGAAGTCGATAACCCCACCGCCAAAAGTATCCGCGAGTTCATCAGCACAGATATCCTGAAAGCATGTATCACGTCCGTTCACGAGCCCTATTTCGTCGACATGCAGAAGGAGCTTGCGCAACTTATTGCTTCCATTTGGATAAAATATGGCCCTACCAGCGATACACCGGCTAAGATCATAGGAAGCCTGCCAGATATGCCAAAGAGCAAAGTTGCGGCCACGTATGCCGCACTCATGGAGTCAAGATCCGGCCGCCAACAAAGAGCTCTAGTTTTCGACTTATTAGAGGGTTTACGGGGTGTAAGCATTAGCGAACAGGGGCGCATTGCTGGTCCCTCACCAGTACGGAGGAAGCCCAAATCCGCTCTCCAGGAACGTTACACGACGGAAATGGATGTGCAGGAAGGGGGGAAAGTCGATATCAACAGTGGACCAGATCTTACGGGAGTGGCGGATATGTTTTCCTTATGATTTTGGCACAATGTGGCACCTGCGATAAAAGGCGCTCTCTACAGAACAGAGGTATCGCTGGTGCTTACTGAAAATAATTCATGCTGCTTTGATTTTGCCGTTTTATACCTCTATATCCTCAAGCTTCTATTGCTTTTTTTCCTTCCATTTCCCTCCGATTTGGCAAGTATATAGAAAGATCAAGAAGCGTCTAACATGGGTTATTAACGTTTATATAGAGAAGCAAAGGGGGAATATGGTCATCAACCATCATGGAATTTTTTTCTCCGACATCCACCCCACGCCCCGTGTATATCATCATAAGTGCAAGCTAAAAGAGAGCGGCAAGGATAAAAGGAAACCAAATTAAAAGGAAAAAAAAGGCTAAAACGATAAAACTCCCAAATAAACATTTCATTCACATCACGTATAACATTTTTCCCTTTCCCGTCCGTCCCTACCAAAAAAAAAAGAGCCGAAAAGGAGGAAAAACTTCATTTTAAAAATGGAACCCAGAGCCTCACCCTCCAGTAATCCTTCATTTCCTCTTCGGAAACTTTTCCTTCCCAATATCACGCCCAGTGAGCTTGATATTAAGCACGTTCTCGATCCGTGGTAGGATCTTTTTGTCCGCGCCCTTCTTGTTCTGTTCCAGGTCGGCTATGATGGCCGGGGTCGTGTTGCATTTGGCAGCGAGCTCCTTCTGTGTCATTTTAAAGCCCTCTTCGTTGCGGCGACGCATGATGGCCTTGCCGACCTCTTCGCCGACGGATTGCAGGGGGATAATGTCATCGCTTCGGTCGACTTTGGTGAGAAGTTGTCCTTCTACGCGGGGTTTGGATGCCTGTTTTGCGGAGGGAGGGTTAGTTTTTTGATATTTATTACCGCCAAGCTAGATAGCGTGAAAGATCAAAAGGGAAAAAAGGCGTTAAGGACAAAGGGGGAAACAAAATCACATACAGCATTCCCAGTGGCATATTTCTTCTCTGTTCCGATGATGGCACCGGATCGGGCTGCCGCGTTCAACGCAGACCGCCCTCTGACAACTGTCTCCCGGAGACCGCCGCCTCCGCCACGTGCTCTGCTTCCGATACGGGTGACGGAGTCCCAGTCTTCAGACATATTGTATCGATAAATGGAGGTTTGTAGTGTGAGAGGAGAGGCTGCGCTTGTCTGAGAATAAGCAATCAGTTAGTTGCCTGTGGCGGTGAATAACAAGCTGGTGGGAGGGTATACAAACAGCAGTTAGTTTTAGATAAAAAAAAAAGGGGTTTCTGCAAAGAGCAAACCAATGAGTGGAAGCTGCTAAAGTGATGGAGTTTCGCTATGGCAGAAACAGGAGAAAAGGATGGGAAGTCGATGAGAGGAGTTGGACAGATAACAAAGGTGCAGGTTGATAGTTATTGATATGGATGGCAAAAGAAGCCTCGAGAAGCTGAGTCAGAGCCTCGGCGCTAGGCTCAATGAGGGAAGGTGTCAGGTTTGATGTCATCCGTTGATGCTTTACAATTACGCTGCGTACGACTCTTCAGGTGGCGACATTTCTACCCTGCAGTATCCACGTCTTGTTTGAGCTCCAAACTCATGGCAGTAACATCTCCTGATACAGTACGGATTACTACCAAGGTAAGCTTTCTCTTCTTTCTTTTTTTTTTTTTTTTTTATTTTTTTATTTTTTTATATATGTATATATTTTTTTACGGAGACTGTACAGCCTCAAAATTACAGGCCCAGGGCAATGACTCAGAGTTAGTCATCCAGCTGTGGCTGTGCTGGATACTGCCTGGTGGAACATCACTGACTGACTGGACTCGCGCTCTCATGATTTCACCATTAATCGACGGTTTCGCTCCATTTACAGTCCAGTGCTTGTATGATAACGAAAAAGTCAGATAACACCATATATCCTCCTACTATAGTTGGGAGAAGGGGATGGCTCATTGATGCTTCGAAAAAGATCCAGTACACATGGTCCCAAATACCTAGGCTTATGTTGCATATCCTATCGATATACCCTATCGATATCCAATTCACTCTCCCTTCACATCTAGAGCAGGCCTGAAAGAAAATGTCTACAGCACGCATTATATGAATATCAGTGATGACATAGCTAAGCACAATCAGGGAAGCATTTTCTCCAGGTAAGTTGAAGAGGCAAACACCCCCAATTCTGGAGGAGCTTAGAGTTCAATTAGCAGGGTTTTACATCCCTCTAGCATACGGAGTAGGGGTTTAAAAATCTCTCTTTGCATGGATTGGATATGATATGAAAATAAAGCTTACAATATTATTATTATTATTAATGTATGTACATGTTACATAGTGCGCACGGCCCATGGCATTCTACTTGTCAGTGGTGTTCTCCAGACCGCTCTGCCTGCCCAGCGTCCAATCATTTTGCTCGCCGGCTCGGAATCGGGAGAAGTGCAGCGTCGGATGTCCGGGATAAGCTTAACTTTAATTTGTTCAAACATTCAGGCTCGAGAGATATGACAATGATAGTTCTTCTACTATCTGTGGATGAATTTTCCAGTTCCCTGCATTGTACATGTATATGTATCCTATCTTACATCTCTTGAAGTTCCCAACTATATTCTCAAGGTAGGAACCAATTTCAAGAAGTGACGACAAAATTCAACCCAACCCGGTAAGGAGAAATTGATTGCTACCTATACTGAAAACATTTCAAATGCACTCCCTGCCCTTGAGGCCCGAGATGCCCTCGCAAGCGATAGAGGATAGATGGTAGGGCTGAATCAGGAAGTTTCGGGGCGTCAACCGCCGATCTGTTTTCAGGAATTTCAAGGGGGCTTTATGCGGCTTTAAAAATCAAAAATTAAAACCCGGAGCTAGGCTGTCAGGAATGCCGGTTGTGAATGGTTCTTATGCCGTGTATGGATGTCCATACCATACACATCCGCAGCGCAGGTGTAACTATCAATTATGGCTCAAATTTTTTTTTCCCTTTCCTTCAGGGCGGCCCCCGCAGGCCGAACAAAAGGAATGGATCTTTCAATAATACATACGCCGCTTGATAGCTTCCACCAATAAGTTTTCAAAATTCCGTTACCATATCAGCTCTGGCGCTGTCGGCATTTACTATCGGACTTTTCAAGAAAGAAGACTACAAGGAGAGAAATTGTTCCATTCACCAGGATTTTTGATAGACTAGCGGGCACGGCGAGATTGTGGTCTGACATGACCGTACAAGGAACATTCTGTCTCCCTACGAAGAAGGTGAAGTGCTTTGTTTGTCACACTCACAATAAAAACCCCCCTGGTTGACACAACCCAGAGCTGCGCCAGTCTTGCATGGAGATCGACGAAGCTGTCTGTGGCGGAGCCACTGGTGATAGGCATTTGGCCTGGAATCTGGACTCTGAACTCCTCCTCCTCTCGTCTGGGACCATTGGACCATTGTTTTCTTGGAATGCGCATTTGGGATTTTGAAAACTATGACATGTGGTTCAACTCCAGTTTCAGAAATCGGGGCACCTTAGGTCAACATGTCCATAGCTGGTACGAATCAAAACCGGGCCAAGAATAATCCTCTAACGGAGACTTATGATAGCTCAGGCATCCGACTCAGGTACTATGATGTCTTACTATTCTTGATGATATCCTCTTTGTTTGCGTTTGCGGTCGAATTGCCAGGGCCAGGCGTAATGGCGTACGGTATAATTGGAGAGTTGGGGTATTTTTACAGCTAATGTGGTGTATTGCGAATACCATCGTTACATACCAGTCGTAAGAATGAATACATCACTGGCTATTTTATCCATGTTGCTAGTGTTGGTGGTTTATCCATTAACCAACTGTCATTATTATTACTATTATTATTATTGAACTTCTTAGCAGGAATTTTCACCCCGGTTCTCTCCTTGTGTTCGTCGCTGGCCGAGTAGTTAAGTTGGCTTGCCTTGTGCAGTTTCATTCGTCAGCCACATCCCCTTCCACCCGTTCGTTACATACCTTGCCCTATCCAAACCTCAACTCCACCATCCACCATCCTCCATCCTCCATCCATCCTCCATCCTTCCATCCTCCCCCCTTCATCGACTTCCACTCCCGCCATCCCTTTCCGTCTCCGCCGCTCATCCTTTACATCGAGAGCGTCTGTCCTCGACTACTTCCGTTGATTCCGGGGTTTTTTCCCCTGAATACAAATACATCACATTCGTTACACTTATCATTTCCTTGGTGTGATCAACAACATGGCTCCAAGAACCCAGCCCGTTGTCGCCCAGGGCACTCGGTCATTGAGAACCATCAGTTCCGTTCGTTTCCCAGTTTTCTTTTCTTTTGTATCATCCGTTTTAAACCGCAGGCCCCAAGTCTAATAATTCTCTTCTTTTTTTGGCCATCTCCAGGAACTGGAATTCCTCGTAGATATAGATGTCATTTCCCAGGCCCAGCGGTCTGCCATTCTTGCACAACTCCCCAGCGAGGCACAACTCCAAGCCTCAGTACAGCAGTCGACCGCGGATTCACCACCGCCAACAAATCAATTGTCTAGCATGCGTTTGAACGAGAAAAGCCCCGAACCACAACCCTACGCCGACCCGCTTCCCCCTCCGGCATACGCTTCTGGACCTCCGATTCTATCCATCGCGTCTGCCCTTTATGCCTACACGCCTACCGATGCCGGGGATTTGGCTTTGCAGCCTCAGGATAAAATCCAGGTTCTGGAGCACATGAATAATGATTGTACGTTGTCCCAAGATTTTACTACACTACGCCAGGTTACTCATAGCCGTTTACAGGGTGGCGAGGCCGGAATGAACGCACGCGCCTTGAAGGAATCTTTCCCCGAACCTACGTCAGTGTGATTGAGGAGAAATCGACAATCCATTCACCACAGCCAGTCAGCAGCTATGGCAATCTTCCGCTTGAGGTGTCCCATTCAGGCTCCTCTGGATCGCATAGACCCAGCAAGTTCGAAGAGAACGGGAAGAAATTCGGAAAGAAGATGGGTAACGCCGGTATGTCTAATTAAAATATCTTCCCATGTGACATATAATATGAGTGTGTTACAATTTTACTAACATAAAAATCTTATTTAGCAATCTTCGGTGCTGGTGCGACTGTCGGCTCCAAAATCGTCAACGGCATCTTTTAAAACCTACGCCACCCTCGTCACTTGATATCATTTTCTTTCGGTTTTGGGCTCTGTTAGGTCGGAGGAACCCTTGGGATTTAAAGCATGGTACCTCGGCGTTGGTGGCTTTTTTTTCACGTTCGGATCGAGATTTATTTATATTCCTCACCACAGAAAGGAAGGGACAACAGCGCTATAGCAAACATGGAGCCTTATCTTGAGTCATCCCCTCTTGTCTGCGACTAGTAACATTGCTCTCTGGCATCCTACCATTTCTCGCTTTCTCACTGGGATATTACTATTGGTGGTTGTTGGATCGACAGCACAGTTCACGCCTTACACTCCCATCTATACGGACCCACCTATATATATCCGCTCCATGCTGGGATGACCACATTTTGCCATATAAACATAGAGTCCCCGTTAGATCCGTTCCCGGCAATGATCGATCTCACGGCGCCGCCTATACAGCATGCATGTGCCAGTCTTCCGTGCGGCAACTTCCGAACAAAGCGAAGATTCACACAACTCCGCTCCCCCCCTAGCGACAGACTTCAACTCTGGATAAATCTCCTTGTTCCGATTAAACTTCTCTTCTTGACTAACCCCCCCTTTTTTTTCCCTCCTAACCTACTGCCACTTACCTTTTCTTTCCTTAGATTTCTATCCTCAGGTCTTTTTCTTTTATTTCTTTTCCCTTTTCCATACTAAAAATGACGCCGCCATCCTGCGTCGATTCTTTTCCCTAAATTTTTCTCCCCGTTATCTATATTGCTACTTCTTACTTCATTCTCTGCTTTACCTGTCTTTTGTCTGACCCACCTTCCCATTAATGATGCGAAAGCCACATCGAAATATCTGCATTTTTCTTCGTCTTGTTAAATCGCGGTCGGTTTGTTAAAAGGATAAGATCGGATTTTCAAAAGAAAACAGAACCCAACACAGAAAACACGTAGTTGACTTTCATTTTGTCTTGCTCTGGTTAGCTCCTTTGTCTTGATTTGATATATGCCGAGGTAGCGCGGATACTATGGCTTTCTCTTTCTTTTTTCTTCCTTTATTCTGCCCGTCCTTTTTTTTCCTATTTCCACCTAAGAAGTTTAGTAATGATTCACCTGGAGTTAATGAGAATAATCTATTTTGCGATTGTATCTATCAATTCTTGGACATCTTCCTTGGCTCGGTACCTGTATTTTTTTTTTTTTTTTTTTTTTTTTTTTTTTGGATAATTCTTATACTTTGAAATGGGATTTACTTTATTTTTCCCCGGCTTGCGACGCTGTAGAAACGCTATGGTATACAAAGCTACTATACTTGTGTTTTTAATCCACCTTAGATATATTCATTCACTACGTGTTTCGCCACGATGCAACATCCTTTGATTTTCCCATCCGGCAGAAAGACCCATTCAACCTTTCGGACAATTATATTGAGAAAATACCGATATCTTTTTTAAACCTTCTACGTGTGTATGACTGGGACTGCACAGCCACCTTTTACGTTAAGAAAAGAACATTTTGCCGGGACAAAAAGGCCAAAAGCAGGAATATTATTCGAACTTGGCCAGCTGCTACCTATCACTACCAAAAAAAAAAAAAAAAAAAAAAAAAAAAAAAAAGGCTCAATCCAATCACTTACCCTTTGAAGCGAGGATATCCTTGCTGGAGGGGAAATGCCATGGTGAATGGGCAAATCTAGAAAATACGTGTACTGGACATAGCTATGGACATGGTATATCACTGGTCGTTTTGCCATTGCCGCCATCGAACTTTGAAGGAGTTGTTCGATGATGACCTATTCAAAGCCTGGCCCGATGTCTGCAAAAAGGATTTCCACGATCAGCAGCAATCTCGTATTCAATCTTCAGTTTCTTCCCCACATTCGCAGCCGCAGCCGAGGTTGATGATGATTCAGGGAGCTTATTGTTATTATTAGCATCGAAAAGTGTATATTGTTGGTTAGTTATAAAACGAAATGGCTCATGAGCATTGACATCAATAATATACGAAAGGGAAAAGTGGAAAATGAATGGAAAAAGTTAGGGGAAACGTGTTTGGTGGATTGGGACACTTAAAATGTCAGCAGCGACGAACCCATCCCAGGTTGTGTTTGTATAAATCCTCACCCATGAACATGGCAAGCTTGGATACTTCATGCTAACTACAGATGCAGGTCAATCTTGGGGCCTTCAACCCCTGATAAGTGCCTATCGTGGCCGTGGTCCATTGCGCGCTGAATCTTCTTTCTCCACCTGGGCAAGCTTGACCGCCAGTATAAATACCCACTGTACTATGTATGTATGTAGGTACAGTACAGATATGTCAATCTGTCACAGCCCTCCAGCCGCCATGCACGTTCCAACGAGCTCTTAGCACGGGCTTTTGGTGGATTCTTGTATGTCCATCATGCACTTTAGCGCTCATTCGTCAGTTATCCATATCTTCACCCCTCTGCAATAGGTTGGAATGATGCCCTCTCGCCAGCTGATATCTTCATAATTCAATTCCTGAAGCTTCAAATCCCCTTGGCGGAGACGGCCAACTGTTGTTTTCTCTGATCTGATGGACAGAGCTTGACATCACGCCGCTGGCAGTACCGCCCGCCTTGAACGCAATTCATCCCCCCCCTGCTCGCAGAACAGCAGAGCCTCCGGTTGATCCAACCGTCTCATTGCCTAGCCGCTGGGGCCTAAAACGGTTCTAAAATGGCTTTTGGGCCAGAAAAAACTATTCGGCTGGCGATCTTGCGACTCGCTGCATATATTTAGCTCTCTTCACCCCCCCTTCTCACCCTCAAGAATGATTTTCATTTTCATTTTTTTCTCTTTTATCAGCGCGTCTTCGCCGTTGTCCTCCTGCTTTCTATTGATTTATAATCCTTTTTGTTGGTTTTGTTTTGTTTAATATTTATCTATTTCGTTCTTATACGTAAAGAATTTATATAGTATTGTCTCCCTGCATACTCGAATCCGTTCTCTTTTTTACCCCGCTTCATCGAGCATCCTGGGCTGAGCAACTTGGAGAATGGCACACCAACCCTCCCAAGGGCAACAGCCTCCACAGGGAGGATACTATCCCCGTAGGATTTCCTTTTTTTTCTTATAAATAATTGATGTTGCTAGCAGTCTAACATGAGAGACTACCAATGGACCCAGCTCCGAACCAGCCACAAGGTACGTACGTCTCTTGAGTGTTTACCTCACTCTTTGTGAAATATAGCAGTTTCGGCTGCATGCCTCTCTTTCTTTGTAGAACAATTACTCTCCGCACCCAATTCAGGGACTCAACATGCACTAACATATCCAGTAGCATACCCGCCTCCTCCAGGCCAGGGCGGCTATGCACCCGCGCCCCCAAACTACAACTACCCACCCCCAGGAGGCCAAACTAGCCCATCAGCATACCCTCCCCCTCCAACCCATGGTCAAACT
>JAFEJD010003290.1:0-10054 GCA_018296065.1 Blastomyces percursus
CCTGTATCCTAGCTCTAACACTTGGAAGCCTGTGGGCGAGGTACGGAAATAAGTATGAGGAAGGAAGCCCAGATACGGCCAACTGACTTCTTGACCCATCCTTGGCCTGAGCCGACGTTTCGTAAGGTGTCCTTTCTACTTTCTTTTCGGAGGAAAGAATAATCAATGGTAGTTATATCATAGCTGCACTGAGAAAAGAATACGTAACTATACCGTTTGATTACTTTGCTTTTATCTACCGATCAGTTAGTTATATTAACGTAGCTGGATGCCGTCCTCCTCGATATCGTTCTGGGTTGGCATCAATGAGAAGAGCTCCGTTTCCGACAGAAATTGCTCATAATTCAATTCGTCGCCCCCTACCACGTCTTTTCCACACTCAGGACAATCATCGAAACTCTCAGCCGGGTACACGTGGTGATTGCCGCAATTGACGAGTTTGCCGCACTGAGGATTTTCCCAAACTCGCTCCACACATCCGACTTCAGCCGGAACAAATAGGGTAGCTTGCCATCTAAATATATTCTGTGCCTCGTTGAATCAACCATACAACCCTGCCGATTTTGGATAACGACGGCATAGCGTCGCCATTCGCTGTATCGCCAAATCTAAGATCTAACTTAAATGTACCCAATTCACTAAAACTTTCATGAATAGCGGTGTCATCTAGTACAGATCCACTAAAGCCCGTTGCTTCGTCCGCGAAATCGCAACCTCGTCCACAATAAATAGCTTGACAGCTCTCTTGGCCAGAGAGTAGAATTCCCGCTGCAAAAGGCGTTTTTCAACTTCCAACGTCTTCAGGGACTTGGATTCGTATTCAATTATTGAATTATTGAGGTTGCTAGTATTTCTATTACTATGTATAATGACGGTGCGCCGGATGAACTCGGCAAGAATCCTGCACTGGCATGACGGGTCATTGAAGCATTCTGACGTTTTCAGCAGGTCTACAAGGAATGCGTAGCGACATCGATAGAAAAGAAGAACGAATCGTAAACGGAAGGGAGAGTTGGTTTTGGGAAGAATTTGAAGCTCTTCATGAAGGTGCCTTAGGTCTTCCTCTAGTGGTATGACAAGCTGTTCTTTAGGGCCGTTAGCAAAAGGTCGATATGACTACCATATAGAGCATAACAATACCTTTAATTTCTAGGACATGGGCTTGGGCTTCGGCAATTCCTGAGCCGCGTTCTTGAATCACTCGTCGGTTATGTCCTACAGGAAAGGGGCTAGAACGGATTTGGCTGCGAAACAGTTTGGATATTTCACGGAGCATTATATCAAAGCGTTGCAATCGTTTCCCCAGCATGTAGTACTTTCTCCCAACATTCATAATGAGGCAATCAACGATGCTTGTAAGCTTCTGCGGGTTCCTGTTGATTATGACATCGAGTGCACATATAAAGGCCATTATTTCTACAACATTCGCTGAGGTTCGTTACTCGAAGACATGGCTGACATGGCTCGTTGCATTTACTTGTACACCTGCCATGGGAACACCGCTCCTCACATTGTTGCTGGCAAGGTGGACATGATTCATTTCCATGGCACCTGAAGTCTTGAATCAGATAAAACTCATAGAAAATAGCGGGTCGAGGGCCAACTCACCCTACAACACAACTGTGATTGCACCCTAGCTTCTTACCGAATTTTTGAGCACATGCAGCATGTTTCACAAACCCCTACACACTGACGACCACAGTCAGGAATGAAATCGCAAGCCTCTGGGCATAAAGGCTACTGGTCTCTAAAACCACAGATAACCGAAAATTTTGTATCCACAGTGTAGTGTTAACTCTTCAGCAACAATTTGGCATGATGGAAGAGCGCCGGACTTCTGTTCTGCACAGGAAGTCATTATATTATGTCCGCAACGAAGACTCCTTTTGCTCAATGAGGCAATGCAAGATCCACAGGGTTCCCAGCACACCTTCATGCATGGGTGTTTGCATGTTTCATGGGCTTGCTTTCATTTTTCTTCACAGTTCACAATAGAAAACATATGGATCTCAAACAAGTGACAACTAGCTTGTGTTAGCTTTAGAAAATGTTTGTGACATTTCACTCTCTTCTGCACCTTTGAGCACAAATGTGGCCACAGGGAAGAAGTTGGTTGCATCGTGCCCGGCAAGGAGGGATTTTGGCGAACTTCTGGTTGCCTAACGGGCAAGTAACCAGTCATGGCTCAAATTTTGAGAGCATGAAGGTACTTCAAGCGCCATTCCAAGTCTATTTTGAGAGCGGCTTTGACATTCGTGTTCTCAGGAGATATCGAAATTGTAGGCATGTTCAAGTTATCCAAAGAGCACCATTCAATAGCTCAAAATAAACGGACTGATGAGGACAAACGTGCAGCTGAAAAATCGTTCTGGAAGAGCCGTCACCGCGAAGTAACTGGGATTTTTACTTAGCGACACCAAGTTAGAGTTGAGATAGTGAAGTTTATCTGGTTCTAGAGAGGAAAGGAGAAATGATTAACATCAGCTGAAGGCGAAGGTATGTGTTTAGGATACATACAAGAAGACAATGGAACGAGAGCGAAAAGTAAACAGCAAACTTAGCCCAGAGCAGCATGAAAAGAAGGGAAACATTAGTTAGAGAACATACGGATGCGAATCCCAGGAAATTTCACTATTGATTGCCGAGGACTGCGCGAGCGAACAGGAGTGATGCAGAGGCAAGCCAGAAACATGTTCTGTCGGTGCGTTATTCTGTGATTGCAGTTCTAATTCCTAGGGAGGTAGTAATGAACTCGAGGACGGTGTGGTTTAGTCATCCACAGGGGCATCTGTGCAGTGGACTTGAAATATGGACGCGCAGATACCACCTCAATATCATGTCCTCGACATGCCATGGTGGAATATATTTGTTGTATAGTTTGACCAAGTAGTCATACAGACTGCAATTCCTTTCGTGAGCTTGTGCGCTTCCAGATGCAATTCAGAAATTCTCGTAACATAGAGTACTCGTTAACATTGGGAAATAGAGGAGTGAAACATTATGTGGTATTATTAGACCACAATATTTGCGGTAATATTGCTACAGCAGAAAAGAGATCCCTCTTCCATCGGAAATGCATCAAGAATGAAACAAACTGGAAATTACCACATAATGGCACATCTCCGCAAATAAAAACATATTCAATAGTAATACAATAAAATAGCCCAGGTCTCTTTGTTGGAAGTAAAAGGGTAGCAATGATATAAACGCACAGCATGACGGCGGAAAACTTGATGGGAAAGCTCAACTCAGGATAGAGTTACGTTATATTACCAGAATCTCATTGGTAGAATTAAGATTGCAAACGCCCGAGGCAATTAGTGAAACTCGAACAGACGGCTGGAGTAATGGAGAGATTTCCAATCCGAATAAGCATGCCGATATGGCAATCTAGGCCATTCCAAGATAAAATCGAATTAGCCGTCTAATACTAACCAGACTTTCGTCCAGAGCGGGTCCTTCTGGAATTCTTTCTGACAGTCTCCCCGGCAGTCTTTGCTGAGGTGGTGTCAGGGGCTTTGGAATTTTCAACTTCCGCAGCCTTAGATGTTTTGGGTTTAGCACGTCGACCTCGAACCTTTGATGTAGGGGAAGCCGCCTCTTTAGCAGGGGCTTCCTCCGTAGCTTTCTTCTTTCGTCCTTTGGTCGGCTTTCCTCTTGGGCTCGTGAGTTGTTCGGTTTTGCTATCATCAACGCTACCCGCATCCGCGGCGATGCTCTTGCGCTTGGGACTTTTTGCAACCATTTCCGCTTTGGCTATCTTCGCTTTCTTTGGAACAGGCTCAGCTTCTTCCTCGCTCGACTCTTCAACAGCCCTTTTTCTCCCGGTGCGATTACCCTTCTTAGGAGGGGGAGTATCACCCTTAACGCAACAGGATCAGTAAACCAATAAACGGACTGGGACTGGTTAAATGTGTACTCACGTTGGGATCCTTTTTCTTCTTGGAAACTCGAACCCGAAATCCAGATTTTCCCGGGCGATTCACTTCCACGTCCTTGATAAATTCAATGCATTTGTATAAGTGAACCATTTTTGTAGAGTTAAGGTCCAGCTATACCAACTTACCCCCTTCCAATCCGTGTCAGACACATGTCCTTGCGCAACAGCTTCGCGGAATTTTTCTTGATTTTCGGTGGAGATTTCATCATATCCGTCGATCAGAGTACAGTCCCTTTCATCGCCCACTATCTCTTGGATGCTTGCAATCTGTCGTGGAGTGACACAGCCCCTGTTGAGTGAGAGTCAGAAACATCATGCATCAAAAGCTAAGACAGGGTTACCAGTGCTTCCAAGCCCAGCTCTGAAAGTTCTCAGTGTCAACCCAAGTACCGAGACGTAATTCTCCCTTCAAGATCTTCTCTTTTTTCTCCTGGCATTCTTTGTTCTTGCACCCGGCCCTGCTCGTGCCGGCCTCATCTGATTTATTAATGAGGAAAGAGGTTAGCTATATACACCATGGCAGATAGATACCTCCCGTAGTCGTACATATTAACGAAAATAAATCGGACGGTTTGAAGACACATACCAATCCGATATGTCGGCATCACTGAACTAACTGTAAATGGACTGTGAACGCGCTCCCCAAGAGTGGTCGTAGAAAAGCCGAATAGAATCCGCTGATCACACGAAAGACCACGGAAGACCACAGGAGACGGGATAACTTTATCAAATGGCCTTCTTTATTTTCTCTTTTTTATTTATTTTGACAAGAAAGTTGCCAGTGCTGATCCATGAACGGGTGGTGCTGGACAACTTTTGGAGCTAAGCTGCTTGGAGCGAGTCGCGACGTCATTTCAAAGTTTGGCAAATAGGCCCGCACTTTGAAGGAAATTATTAGTATCTAACGCAACGGCACCCTCCCAGAATTTATTAAAACAAATGGGTCGCTTTTCCCTGGAATAAAGATTTTCTGCTTAAATCTCCTGAATCCTCATACCTAGGTTTATTTGCGTTTTTTAAATAATTGTCCAGCAAGTTGAGAAAGTAGCTATATAACGCTAAACCCGATTTGAACGGCGACTCTAAATTTTGGGATTTCAAAGTTTCCCGATCCGGACACCACCTTCAACTCTCAAGATCGGTATCTTCATCTACCCTGACCACATTAACGCAGCTCTGTCAAGCGACAAATACAGTAAATATATCATCTAGCTTAATTTACGGTTCCCGCTCTTTCCCATTATTTGGGCAACTTCTCACCTCCCAGAGCCTACGTGGCGTAACTCAAACTACGAAACCCCTCCGATTAGTTCGGACCACCCGGTACAAGACTCAGAATGTCAGAACCAATTCCCGAATCCATCCCGACCAGTCAAGATCCGCGCAGCAAGCGACCCCTAAAACGCCGCGCGCTCACACCCGTCTCTGAACAAGCTACCCAAATCCAGTCTCTCTTCAAAGACCCCTCGAAGGACATCCATATACCTGCCCCCTCCAAACCACGCACAAGCGCATCCCTAGCGCCACCACCTGAAATTGTCGCCAACGTTCAAGGCTCCTCGGCCGGTGCTGGTTCTGGGGAGTTCCACGTCTACAAAGCCAGTAGAAGAAGGGAATATGAACGCCTAAAGCTCATGGAGCACGAGTTGAAGATGGAGCAAGCGGATGAGATGTTTGAGCGGAGAATGGAGGAGGCTAGACGTAAGGATGAAGAGAAAACGGAGAAAAATCGGAGAAAAAGGGAGAAAAAGAAGAAGGCGAAGGAGAAGAAAAATGCTGCGGCACCTTCGGCTGCGGGCCCTGATGCTGAGATGCCACGGGAGCGGAATGGTGAGAGGAATGCCAATGGAGGTGTGGATGGGAATGAGAATAAGGTGTCTGGAACGGGAAACCCTACAGATAGACCTAGGGAAGAACTTGGTGTTATAATTCACGATGATGACTAATTGTTTTCATTCGTTTGATTTGGAAGAGATAGGAAGTAGGAATTGCAGTCCAACGTGTAGGAGATCAGGAAAAGATAATATGATACCCATATAGCTGCTTTTATTTTGTATTTGTATTTAATTAAATTTTCGCTCATTCATACAGGTTCAGATGCTGTTGAATGATTTGCGTGAAGTGGGAAAAAGATTCATCCAAAGGTCAATACTCTCGAGTCTTTTACTCATCACCACCGCCAACATTCGCCGCTTGCTTCAGAGTTTTGGCACTACAGATATCATCGACTCGAAGTAACATGCATGCGGACTGTAGCAAGGAACGTTAGATGATATTATGTTGCAGGGCAAAGATCTTGAAAAACGCTTACCTCGACTGCAGTTTTGATGCTCTGTAATTTGACGGCCTCAGGCTCCCACACACCATATTCTTTCATATCAACAACTTCTCCAGTATCTCCATCAACACCATAGGTGTTGTTACCTTCGACATGTTTGGCTCTTAGGTTCGTAAGGATGCGAATAGGGCTAGCGCCAGCATTCTGGATGAGTGTTCTAGGGATCACTTCCATCGCATCTGCAACAGCCTTGTAGGGCCACTGCTGAATACCTTCGACGGATTTTGCCAGCTGCGATAATCTCACCGATACCGCCATCTCGGTTGCTCCGCCACCGGGCGAGAGACGAGGATGGAAAATGACATTCCTTGCAACGGACATCGCATCTTGTAAATTCCGTTCAATTTCGTTGAGAATATCTTTTGAAGGGCCTCTCAACAAAATCGTGCAAGCCTTCGGGCTCGTGCATTTCCTGAGGAACGTGAAGTACTCGTCGCCGATTTTCTCGATTTCGAAAATGCCGCATCGAGTTCCGACGTCTGATTCTTGTAGGTCATCCACTCTATTAACGATCGTTGCACCGGTTGCACGGGCAATTCGGTTGTTGTCAGTCTTGCGAACACGTCGAAGCGCAGTGACATTCGCCTTGACCAAGTAGTGTTGCGCCAAATCTGCAAAATGATTAGTTCTTGCAACTTAATTGCATAACCAGCGGGTTCGCTTACCGGATACACCCTTCTCGGTAATCACAAGATCCGGTTTCAGAGCAAGAATTGCATCACACATATGTTTAACCTGCTCCTCTTCGATTTGCAATATCCGATTCCAATCATCCTCTTTCGAAACTTCGATGTTCGTCTGGGACTCTCCTTTCTTATATTCAAGAGGGCAATCCAGAAGAATAATTCTTGGGTTCTCTATTCTCCGCCGCATTTTGGGATGGGTGATGTCCTTGTTGAGCATGACTCCATCGATGACCTCGCTATCCTCAATCTCTCCACCCGGTATCTTTTCTACACGAGCATAGCGCTTGATATCAACCTCCTGTTTTCCGCCACCGGCATCATGTGAAACTGTTCTCACTGCTTTCAATGCCAAGCTGCACATGAGTTCTGACCACCGAGAAACAAACTTCGTGCCAATTGAAGAATGTATCAATTTATACATAGCTTTGTCATCGTGGACATCCACAGGCAGAGATATCTCTTCCACAATGGCAAGTGCATCTGAAAGAGCCCGTTTGAACGCGGAGATGATAACGACAGGGTGGATGTTTCGTTCGAGCTGGGGGAGAGCCTGAGCCAGCATTTCACCGGCTTGTCAATTGTCAGCAAGCGGCTGAAAACAGTGGGTTCACGGAGAAACAAGTACCCAAAATTATAACAGTTGTAGTGCCATCACCCACTTCCTCGTCTTGTGCTCGGCTGAGTTCGATCATACTCTTTGCTGCGGGGTGAGCCACCTCGATTTCTCGAAGGATGGCATGTCCGTCATTGGTGAGAACAATTCCTCCCATGGGATCAAGAAGCATCTTCAACATAGCTTTCGGCCCAAGACATGATCGAATAATATCTGCTACACTGCAATGCTTGGTAAGCTACAACAATCTATCGTGGGGTGATATGCTGGAGGGGCATCTCAACACCTACGTCTTTGCGGCTGTAATGTTGGACAATTGCGCTTTCCGACCGACTTGTCTGTCCCCACTCTGGGTGTCTGTAGGCAGTATGTGAGCAAGCCATGTCGCACTCCACGATTGAAAATGATGGGTTTTACATACTCATCACCACCACAGGAGCCTGCATTTTGGCGAGAATCTAGATGGTTCTCAGCGAGCGGGCAAGGGTAAAGTCGCAAGCGGAAGAACAGCAGCGAGGCACCAAAGTTTCGTAACAAAAGAGAAGGACAACTATGTTATGAAGAAAATAATAGAACACCTTGTAGCAAACCTAGGTGCTGGGGAACAGTTGGGAGGAAGCTCTTTTGGCGTCACTGACGTTGTCACTTTTTTTCTTGAAGTGGGAAAGGTCCAGTTAAGCAAATCCCAATCTAGGCTAAAAACAGTCTAGCGCATTAAGCTTTAACCACTGCTCGTTCAACGTTGAAACATGAAACATCCTTAGTACGGGCTTTGATCAACTGACGACAGAAAACTACTTGGAGACAATTATGAGGAGTATCCAAGTCTTCGGCTCTATTTACACGGTATCCCAAGATCCCAATATCCCTCCTGTCGGTTGGAACGGCTATCTACTCACTAGGAGTGACAAACTAACCCCGTAAACAATGAGCTCTTGGTGCACAATTTCCTCTAGGCATCGCTGCAATTGCCATATTGTGGTGCTCTTCTTCGCCCATTTCTCGTGTGGCTGATAGCTGAATACAAAGCTTGAACATCTCCACGCCTGCAAATGGCTATTTGCTTTCCTTTGACATGACAGAGTTCCTCCTTCATCGTCGGTAAACCACCTTTCTCTGATGCAGTATCAAGCAGCACTGCTGAAGCCTTATCTATCATTTTCTTTCTTCGGATGGGCTATTTTTGATCTCTTTTCTCTGCTATGCTCACAGCACTATCTTTACATTCTTCTGAATCTCGTCGAGATGAGTCTTCGAAAGGCGATCGATCCGGAGTCATGACGCGCAATTGACACCTTTGTTCGGTGAGCTGCAGCTGCGGAACATGTATAGTCCCCAATTCCTGCAATAATTTGTGCTTCCTCGGGTATTGTCTTTTCATATTTCTTGGATGCTCCTCTTCTGGCTCAGACGCTCCGTGTGACCAGTGGTCCATATAGTCGTATGGGCGGTATTTGAAGTTCGGGTTCCGAGTCAGGCTCTCGACTCGCTCCTGGAATAGCTGACGATAATTGTTCTGAAGGCTCTCTGGTAGCTTTTCCAATGCTCGCGGGTCGATATCGAATAATACTTCTTCCCCTTGCTGAACTGACGCCACTGATATTCTGTTCGTGTCGGAATCGTCGTCCCTATGGCTCTCGCGGCTACTTCGGAATAGAAGCTTGTACCAATCCCCCCTGTTCCCGGATTAAGCGCTCCTCTGTCATCTCCTTCTACGACTATCATCTGCTGCTCAATGTGCTGTGCGAAATTCAATTTGCCACTATTCGAAAGTGCAGTCGTCCCCCCCTACCTTGTAACCAGCTAACTTTCTTCTGGAACCGGATGGGTCACTCCATAGAACATGGATACTTTGGCGCCTAGCCTTCTAGCAGTTTCGGGGCTACGTTGCTCAGTTGTAGGTGACGAGGACGTTGTACACGAAAATCAAAGCAACACAAAGAAGTTAAAGACAGCGTTATGGATCTGTCCCTCGTTTCTGTTCTTCGGGTACTTATGAGAATTATTCACTTTATATGATTATATACCTTTCAATACAAAGCACAATTGGCACACAGTCTCTCGTACCGCTCTTTTTTAGCATCGTAATTCTATTCGTTAATACTATGAGGGCATTCGACAAATTCGCGTCGAACAAAAATAATACTAGTAAAGAATGTCGGGGACCCGGCACTTCTCAACCCGTTGTTGGTGGTGGATATTGCACCCTCCGTCAATGGAAGATGCTAATTCCAAAAGGCAACAAAGTTCTGTGGATTTAAGAATATACCTGGTCCCGGCCAATTGTGTCTGATAGGTGGAATATGTGAAAGTGATAAGAAGCTTGATTGATTAGAGAGAGCGATCACTTGCTGGATGAAAGTTATCTAACGTTAACTAACGTAGTTAACGTTTTTCACCACCCAACGAACTCCAGTCTAACCCTTCTATATCAACGATATCTCAACAACGCCGTATTATATTCAAATTATATATTA
>JAFEJD010003296.1:0-11137 GCA_018296065.1 Blastomyces percursus
AGGAAATAATTTATAATGTAATTTGTTATTTTTTTCCTATAATTGAGTCTCCGAAGGTATTCTTGTCATACGGTAGGATAGAAAGTGTTTCGCTTGCTTGTGTTTCGCTCGCTTGCGGATTACGTTAACTATGGGGGAAGATTACCTAAGCAGACCGGAGGCAAGAAGTAAATATTCTGCTACGCTTTCGCTGCCGGTATCTTCGCTGCCAAAATAGCATATGGAGCACAGGTGCCGGTTTTAGCGTTTTATACCACGGTCTAGAACTAAACCTCCTGACTGCTAGGGAAATAATAATCGTCTCAGAATATATCCCCACGTTAAAGGGCAGTGGAAATGCGGACTTGGGGAATGGTGCAAAGTAGTGTATAGTAATTCGAGTATATATGATATATACATGTACATGTAAATATAGCCCTTCACGGACCACTGATGAAATCCAACAACTGGAAGAGTAAGTTATTCTCCACCCGACATCCCTCTCGAGGATCTGTGGCCTGCCGGAACCCGCGACACAGCCATCGCTCAATCACCGATGCGTCAATCCCCTTGAAGTTCTGCTGGGATATGAAAAGGAAGGCTTGAGTGCACGGTGTTGTGGATTCGTCGGCTGGGGAGAGGGTGTAGAAGCTGCTGCTGAGGAGTGATGCGGGGATATTTGGTAGGACCAGGTCTTGTAGTTGTAGTGCTGTCAGAGTTGGTGTTGAGGTTGTGCTGAAGGAGAGTGATGTGGCGGGCGGGGTGGTCGCTGCTCCGCCGTCTGCAGTGATGGCGTCTGGGGGTGGTTTGGATCCATAGGTAGTTGTTTCGCAAGGTTTTGTGGTGAGAGCTAGAGATGGCGACGATAGGATGTCAACTCGTTGGAGGGGGAGAGGATTTGGCATGACATTATTGTATCCAATATCTGCGGTTTGAATGTGGAATGTGGAGGCAGCCCAGCCGTCATCAACTTCAGCGGGAGTAGGGGAAGGGAGAAGGTCAAGCAAATCTCGCTCCCCGTGATTATTATGCCCCGATACATGTCTATATCCGCCCATTTCGCCGGGGGGCACCATCCAAGCTGCTGCGTCTATTGAACCAAGACCTCCACCACTACCAGCAGCAGCAGCAGCAGTTGCTGAACTCCCCCCACCCTCCGCAGCAAGTTGATTATCACGATCCGGCTCCAAAGGGCGATGAGACCTGCACTCCATCAATTCAGA
Organism: Blastomyces percursus; assembly: GCA_018296065.1. Taxonomy (NCBI): domain Eukaryota; kingdom Fungi; phylum Ascomycota; class Eurotiomycetes; order Onygenales; family Ajellomycetaceae; genus Blastomyces; species Blastomyces percursus. Next base: position 1,203 of record JAFEJD010003296.1, read on the forward strand.
TCTTAACTGAGCAATCTCCGCGCGAGCTTCGCTAAGCAAACGATCCGTTTCTTCAACTTTCTGCTCCAAGGTAACTATATACTGGCGGCGCCGTTGACGACAACGGCGCTGGTTATTGCGCACTCGGGTAAGGGTGTGGTCACGGCTCTTCTTTTGCGACTTGCGTAAGTCATCATTGTTATTGGTATTATTGTTATTAAGATCAGCGGGAGTGGACATCAGGACTGTGTTGAGCTAAAATAAACAAACAAACAAACAAATAAGTGAGTAAAATAAAGAGTTCCACTGAACATGAAGCTGTTGGAGGACCTACTCCGTACCTTGCGCAGCCTCAGTTCTTGTCGTGGTAGCTTGTCATCGCGGAATTACTTACTAAATTTATGTATCTGCGCCAAGAACGGTGACATATCGCCATGTGGGGTGATTAAATGTGATGGTTCATCACTGTAGAATCTTGCCCGGCTTTTTAGTAGTTCAAAGTAATAAATATGATGTGATAGCTATAGTACGACACAGCAGCATAGCCACATAGCCACTGGTCTCAACAGAATATCGTATATCGAAAAACAGCTGAAGAAGAATGGTGGTTTTCTGATCGCAACAATGTACAGTTAATGGGTTTTTTGCAAGGAGAGTTTCTTCAAAGCCCCACCCACCCTACATATGGATATTTTTTACGTGTATTTTTATTTTTTATTTTTTTATTTATTTTTTTCCCTCCAAGAAATTCCCGTTCAGCAGAATCAGTTGAAATTTAATAACTAACTCTTACTGCCTATCAGATCTCGACGGGCCACCGCCGTAGCTAGAAGACTTGAACCGAAGTTAACGTTGGATTCATTCTAATCAACATAGAAGTCATAGATACACTCGCTTTTGGCTCCAGAACAAACAACTCCAACAATGATGCAGGCCAGGCACACGCTCGCAGCTTCGGAGAAAACTTGGCGGTGGAACCCTGTGGCTGGCCCGCCGTCCACTCCAGGCGCGGCAGTGACATATCGTTTCAGTCCGCCGGTGCCAGTGACATCTCGGGCTTTTGGTCTATATAAACCACCTCCCTGAAACCTATGCTATGTCTCCTGAAATGCAAAGACAAATAATAGAATAAAATAAAATAAAATAAGAACACTCCTCTATAATTATTCATCAGCTATAGGACCCTTAGAAAAAAAAGAAAAGCCTCCTTCGCTATTTCTATCTCTACATACGCCATGGCCGAATCTCAGGTTTACCAAGAAGTCCAGAAGCACTACAGCTCCGCCGCCAAAACCAGCGACGAAAGGTATGGCCGTGATGTGGCCACAGCCTTTGGATATTCCAAGGAGGAGCTCGCCACTATCCCGCAGGATGCGAACCTGGGCCTGAGCTGCGGAAATCCTCTTGCTCTGGCGCAATTAAATGAGGTTTGCTTCCCTCTCCCTTCTCTCTCTTCCCTCTTTTTTTTTTTCTTGCTGCTTGTTTCAAATGCGGCCCCTCTGTAGCTTATTTGGTATATACAATATACTAACTCGACCATTGCAGGGCGAAACTGTGATTGATTTCGGCAGCGGGGCGGGGATCGATGCTTTCCTCGCTGCGAAAAGCGTCGGCCCGAATGGCAAAGTATACGGGATTGACATGAACAAGGTATGCATGCACGGTACATGACACATGATGCATCCCCCCGCTCCTCTCTCTCTCTCTCTCTCCCGAAAATACCAATATCCAACTTCTGGACCCCACAGGACATGCTCGCCCGCGCCAACATCAACAAAGAAAAGGCCGGCCCCGCCGCCGCCAACGTCACCTTCGTCGAATCGCAAATCACCGCCGTCAACCTCCCCGACAGCGTCGCCGACTGCATCATCAGCAACTGCGTCGTCAACCTCGTCCCGAAGGCCGAGAAACAGCTCGCCTTCAACGAGATGGCCCGTCTGCTGAAGCCGGGCGGCCGCGTTGCGCTCAGCGACATCCTAACCCGGAAGGAGCTAACGCCGGAGTTAAAGGAGAGTATTGCGTTGTATGTCGGGTGTATTGCGGGCGCGAGCCGGGTGGAGGATTATGAGAAGTATTTGAAGGAGGCTGGGTTTGGTGGTGGGTTCATCTTTTTTACGTTCTTTTATTATTCAACTTTGCTCTTTTGTAATTGGGCCTCTTTGGTTGGAACTTTGTTGGCTGGTATAGGCTTACATTAAAAACTTTTCACTAGACGTTCTCATCGTCGATGCGAAGAATGATTTGAACATCTACACGGCAGCACTGGATAACCCCAAGAGCGCCGCTGGTGGCTGCTGCGGTGATCTGAAGGAGCCTGAGCCGACACCCTGCTGCGGCCCTACTCCAACACAGATTGAGCGTGGGCCCGGCATTTTCTCTGAAGGGTTCAAAGCTGATTTTAAGAATGTTGATTTCAACGAGTGGGCCGGTGAGTTTTTTGAATCTTTCTCTCTCATTCTCTCTGTGTTTCTTTTTTCTTTGTTGATAGAACTAACATGCTATGAACACATATAGGTTCGTTCAAAATCTACGCGGTCAAAAACTAAATAAGCCGGATGTATTATGTTCATTTATCTATATGCCTGTATAAGTTGTGTTTTGAATATCCTATGTCCCACCGCTGGCTTCGAAATGTTCAGCTGAGTTAAGAGGGGTTGGAAAAGGCTCCCCACCTTCGAATCTAAAACGTATTATATCCCATGATATATCATATATAATATGTAATAATTGGAAAAAAAAAATGAAAATGAAAAAAAAGAAAAGATAATTATAAAGAAAATGAATTTATGTCTTAACATTCTCCAGGGCGCCGTTCTCCCGTTGCTGGCGCGAGAAAGAGTTGTTCAGCGTGATTTCTATACGAATCCAATCAAAAGCAGATTCGATCCCTCTCTCCCACCTACCTAGTAGGCAGTCAGGGCCTAATTGCGCATTTACCCAGGCGCCTACCTTAATTTACAGTAGACTCCAGGCATGATCTGACTCTTAGAATACATTGTAGTGTACGGAGTATGTCTGAATTAAATTCAAGAGGCCCTTTCCCGGGCCACCACCGCAATCATACTGTGTACTACTACCACAACTGCCAGTATGGATAGCTCTTGTAACTGCCCAAGAGCTGATGGTTTATCTACATAAATGACAAACAACCGGAGACCTACTAGCGTGTGTTATTTCGCCTAGTAGGAGGAGGAGGGGAAAAAATTATGACTATGCTTCATTATTCCGATTAACCTTCCCCTGAAGTAAAAGCGATATAGAGACTATTAACATATATGTGAACCCATCTGAACCAGAGAAAAACATCGCCGGGAAGTGTGAAGCAGCGAATATATATAAAATAACAACGCTAGGGATCGACTGAAACATGCAAGTATATGTTGTTGGATATCGATACTGTCATAACGAGCGCCCTTTGTTGAGATACAATGGATGGAAAAGCCTTTACCGCCTTAAATGATGGTCGAAATCCGCCATGGCATTCACACCGGCGAAATCACCATTGGCGAAATCATCCTGTCCAACCCCTGAATCCTGCCCATCTGGCAGATTCTCCTTGGCGACCCACGCAAAATACACAGTCTCATTGACCTGGATGGGCGGTCCATCAACAGGGGGATCGCGCTCAAACGCAGGCTCTCTTTGAATCGTAAAGACAGTGCCGGTGCGCTTCTCGGTTCGTTTGCCAAGAATGATAAAACCCAGCCACCACACTGCCCCGAAAGCGATTGCTGACCAGCTAAGCAGTGGGACCAGATACCACTTGATTGTAGACGCGTAAACACGTTTGAATTCCCCGCTAGGCTCAACCCAGGAGACAATGACGGGAAATAAGCTCCCGAAAAGGTAAATTATGGCCGACATCACGCTGAGGAACGGGTTAATGCCGACCGCTTTCTTTCGCCATCCTTCCTTGCTATTTAGCCGGAGGTACAGGATCCCGACCGCAAGTAGGACTCCAAAAAACGCGTGGACAGCGTATGTGTATACTCTCGAAAGTAAGCTGTAAGTATTATTTGGCTCCACGCCGTAGGTAGCCATGAGTAGAACCAAACAGGATCCGAAATGAAGTGTCAGAGCCCCCACTGGTGTCTTTTCAGAGTGATGTTCAGGAGCGAACCATGGGGATTTCAATATCCGCCCAAATAATCGCGCTAGGGTAGGACGGCGATGGGCCCATCGAAGCAGCCGACCGAATGAAAAGTCGCGATTTTTTGCAAAGAACTTGGGGAATGGTAATATCCCCTCCTTCGCTATCTCCTGCTTCACTCGCGCGGCTGTGTAGGTCATGACAACTATATTTCCGAAGCTAGAGACAGCTAGGAAAGCGTTGAAGATCCTTTGGCCAGTGTTATCACCAGCGTTGAGTCTTCCAAAAGTTAATTCGAAAAATCTCTCAGCAAGGTTTAATTGTTCATTAAACAGGTCGGGTTTGGGAACAATAGCCATCTAATTGCGATTAGCAGGTGGAATGGATACTGGTTAGATATTAAAACGGATTTTTTTGCAGAAAGATCTCGGATGCTCACATATGCAATATTGACCGACATGTAAAGTATGCCGACTAGGGAGACAGAGGTGACCATGGAAACGGGGAAATTACGCCGGGGTCTTGAAATCTCACCAAGGACCTGCAAAAATCGCATTAGAATTGTATGTATCTCTTGACGATAACATAAGCCACTTACATAGTTGGGCTGCTCAAACCCGCTGAAAGTGAAAACTAGACCTAGCGTTAGCAATATCGCAAAGGGAACCACCATTTAATTGACTAACTTATCAATAAGAAAGCGTTTGCGTAGTCATTGGCCTGGGTAGACGCGCCACGAAAGGAAGTCTCAGGATTAAAGTTTTTGGTAGCGGCAGACTCAGTTCGTGGGAAAGCCCCTGTGGCAGCGACAATGGCAGCAATGAGTATCAGGAATAGCATCGCAAGTTTAACCATGGCAAATAGGTTGCTCAAAAGGATGCCGCCCCGGCGAGACAAGGTGTGGATAAAGCAGGTAAAAAGAGCTACTGCGATGGAAATTGCTCGCACAGCCTCGTTGGTCACTTCTGCATTCGAAGCTTGAAGCGCTTTCACAGCAAAGTTCACGCAGTTTCCTGCAACATTGCCGAATATAATGAAAACCGCGCCAAACGTAGTGACAGAAAGGAGCACTGTGCCTTTGCGATAATTCGGTTTCCGGTAAACATACTGAAGCTGTAAATAATGTTCAGCGCCCCAGTCAAATTCAAGCCATTTGAGTATAAAGGATTAGACCGTACATAGTTGAGGTCGCCTCCACTGCGGGGAATGCCTTGTTCGACCCCTTCGAAGCGACGTCTTGGGATGCTAAGGCCATATTCGATGTATAGATGCACTCCAGCAAGACAATATATGACACCAAAGAACCAGAATAACAGGGAGACCCCGATGCTTCTCGTTCCCTGAACAACGAAATCAACAGACGAGAAAATCCCAGTGCCTGGCGAACATTAACCGCGTATATGTGAGCCAATTGGTTTGAGGACTGAAGACACACACACACACACACACACACACACACACACACGTAGGTAGAGAGTGAGAGAGAGAATGGGAGAGATCAGAAGATACAATGTATCGCGTTGGGGTTAAGAAGAAGCTGCGCGCACCTATCATCCTGTTTATGACGAGGCAGCCAACATCCAGACGGCCCAATCGGAAAGGCTCTTCCGGAGCAGATGTGACGATGGCATTAGGGTCATTGTCCAAAAGGTCAGGCCGGAATCGATCACTGTCGCTGTCAGAAATACGAGGATGATCTCCATTAAGTGCCGTCGATATGGCCATTGCTGCAGCTTTGATTTACAGTGCAGCTCAGAGCAAAGGGCGTGGGTTCAGTTAGGTCAGAGAGCCAACATGATGATCACCAACGAAACCAACTCCGTATTAGCCCTCTTGCAGAAGGACAAGAGGAGGGAGAGCGCGAGGGAAAGCAAGTGGACAGTAACGTTAACTAACAGAAGAGTCAGAATTATTCTTCCTCTGACTGACACAAAGCACAAATCTGCCTTGTGGTTCCCCAGAGCCGCAGCACCCTTTTTGGGCAGCCGCCAACCACGCGTGCAGAGCCGCATGTCAAAGCTCTCTTTTCTCCGCGTTTCTTCAACGACGATCCGGGAATAACCCCAGGCTCAGGCTCGTGTAAGTTCTGTTCCCCAAGAAGCCACACATAGCGCGCTCTTGGGGGTTCGCTAACGTGAAAGAAGCAGACTACGAGAACCATCTCCTCTCATAAGCATCCTTGGCAAGCCACCAAAGCACCATTCCCCGCTGCGGTGCTGCTAACCCTTTCACTGCATCAAAACTGCATCTGCGTGGTGCTCGCCAATTCGCTTGGCTTCCTCTTCCCCGGAGTGAAGAAGTGGAATTATTATTATAACCTAGTAGGTCAGGAAGAGCCATCGTCAGTTCACGGACCAACCTTGCGGGCCCTGTGCCTCGGATGCAACGATGTGCAAATTGACATGCTATTGGCCATCTAGTTCGGCCATAAGCTACTCCGTAAGAAAGAGGGAGGCCATCCCGTCCATCGGCTCTCATGGATGACATCCTTGCTGAGAGCTGATGATGACTCTCATTCAGGAAACCGAATAAAAAGAGGTTGTTTGTCGCTGCCTCCCAGGGAGTAACACCCCATGATTGGCTTGCACAGCCACCTATTTCACCTCCATTTCATCCACAAACCTGCAAAGAATACTTCTTTACTCTCTAGGTAGAGACCTAGTAACTCCAATAGTATCGGTTTAGCGGCTTCGTGATCTGGCTTTGATCCGAATTACTGCATGAATAGCAGGAGGTCGAAAACATCGCATTTATCAGCTTTAATAACCGCTTCCGAGGTCTATCAAAAGTTAAAATCCGAAATATCGAGAGGCCGCTTTCGAGCCTTCCATGGCCCTCCCTGTTCAAATCAGTGATGTTTTGGTCTTAAGTCAACTGGCTTGGAAGGTATATAATTTCGCTTTCGAGAAGAAGTTGAAACCAAGTAAGTAGCCTTCCTTGTTTCACCACTGCGGTTCGATAAGATCTTCCCCAGTTCCCGTAGGCAGGTGGTTTGGCAAGTTTGGTTCCCAAAAATAAAAATAATAAGAAAAACCATATCAACATCTTCGTTCTTGTTGTGAACGTTTAAATTCACCGCCAAGTTCTCTTACTCATATAAAGGTGGCATCATAGGCACACAGTACAAAGAGTTCGCCAACGACGTTAGGTCTCTTGCAACGAACCTAGAAAATATCTATCGTGTGGCTTCAAATGCTACATTCCAACTCGAGACCTCCCCCTTGGGGCGGTCAATAGACTCCAAGCAACTCTGGGATTTGTCTTCCCTGAATGAGATACTCGGGGATTATCACGAGACCCTGCGGCATTGTGAAAAGCTACTTCGAGACAATTATCGATACAATAATGCGTCTGATCCTCGTCGAGGCATATCATGGAACAGCTTTGTGCAGCCAGATGTCGATCGCTTGCGGAGCCGGATATCTTTACACAACCTGAAAATACTTTTTGTTCTTAAGCCCTTCGAGATCGATCTTCTCTTCCGCGTCCATCAAGATCTTGCTGCTCGGATGACTAGCATGCATAACGACCTACGGCTCCTGATGGGAGTGATAATCCCGGATTTCAAAGAAGAGATGGCCCACCAGCACAAAGTCGAAAGTTATGTCATTGAAATTCCTCCAAATTTCTCGCTCAAATTTCAGCAAGCCGCAGAGATCAATCATCCCGGGTTTGCCAATGGAGGACAACTGCCTCTCGCAGATACCGCCAGCGCATTCGTTTTTCATTTCGGAAAAGGTACGGCAAAGCTCAAGGTAGCTCGGTTTGATTCGATCGCCGAGAGGACCGTCTCCGTCATTGCATATGTCAACTTACTTAAATGTATATGGCTTATGAGACACATGGAAGGATACCAGACCAATAAGGGTTCGGAATTATCTCACTGGCCATCATATGTGAAGGCACTGAATCAGGTAGGTACAGTTTGCACCCCCCCCCACTAGTTGATGCCGTACCCCTGAGGTTTTCATATTAGAGACAATCGACTGATATTGTACTAGGAGTTATCACACGAGTGCAGGCGGTTTTCTACGGAGTGTATGGATCGAATATTTGCACCGGACTTGTCACGCGCAAGATTAGAGCAATCTGTATTCCATATTTGGCCGGAAATTCGACGGACTAGTAATCTTCCCTCTGGACAACACCGAAAGCGTGCGATGAAGGAAATCATCACCGTGTGTGTTTTTTCCCGTTCTATTTCTGTTTAGAAAACCTATGATCTAATTGTATTCCAGGCCCCTTCAGAACAATTCGCCGAATGTAGTAACATCTCTACGGTTTTTACGTGTTTTGGACGACATACCTTCCCAGCATTGTTTGATTGTTACAGCTGAGGAGCAGCTGGAAAACGGGACAGTTATACCCGAGAGTATGGAGCCACTGCCACGCTTCCACCGTAGCTTCTTTTTCTAATTCCACTAACAGGGCGTATAATTGACGTTAATCTCGAATCTGCAAGTTTGATTCCGCTTTACGCAATGCCCACTTTCTCCCGCGATACCAACGACGTCCTGCTGAGGACGCCCGGTGAAGATAATAAATTTTCTTTTCCTTCCATGAAGGATCTCCTCCGGTTCCAGCATGCCTTGACCGGGTACAAGCCATACCTGTCCTACTCGCAGTATGTCTCGCAAAATACCCAGTACCTCCACATCTTGCGCTTTCTAACTCCTTATATTAGACCAGACGCAAAAGTTGCCTTCGTAGTATCCAATGAAAAACCAGTCGTCGAAGATGCCGTTGTACAACTCTGGATACCCAAGCGATTGCAAGGATATTTCGTCAACGAGGAACAATGTCAAACCGAAGAACCCTGGGTAGAAAATTACGACATACTTCCAACAAGTCCAATAACAGTTCCGGGGAGCAGTGTTCCGCCCAGCCCACTCAACATGTTTTCTAGGAGCCCACAAAGCCTGTTCTCTGCGGCAAACCGTTCTAGTATGCAGTCGACTGACCAAGGATCTCTCGGCTCATACAGTAGTTCTACAGCTCCGTCTGATTCTAGCCGAGGGTCGCTGGGTAGTACGGATCATGAGCCAGGCATGAATTTCCCGTCGCTAACGGCTTACCCCACCCGAAGGAGCTCGACAATGACCAGTATCTCGAGTAAAACCAGCCAGAGCACAGTGACCGTCCTTAAGATGGGCGATACCAACGGCTTCCTCCATCAGAAACCGAAAAGGCCGATGCTTGTGATTTTTTCAAGGAGCCTTGTTGGCGCGAACGAGTTATCAATTACGGCTATCAAAATCGATGACAAAACAGCTGTGAATGTAGAACGGTGCGACTGTCGGAAGGGTAATAGCTCGTGTGCTATCACGGCCATCGAGCAAACCAAGGGAAAGTTTTGCCTGGAAACTCAGCGCTTTGTCGTAAAAGACGGGATAACGGATTTCGACGTAGCGAGACTGGGCTTTACACGTCGCAAAGACTATCCTCATGCGGCATTCAAGGGCTTAAACCGAATAAGCATCTCGTTCAAAAGTCCTCATGGTATACAAAAACTTCCTCTCTATCTAGTCTTGTTTTGCTAGATCTAGTTTTATAAATCTCGGTAAGCTAACAAAATATATATAGAACGTAAATTGTTCGGGGGTTACAAATGTTCATGCAAATTGGACACATGGGGCAATTTCAATAATTGTATCGGATCGGGCCACCAAGGTATCTTTGGCGAAGTGAGAGCCATTGGTCAACAGGAGCTTCGGGCGTACCATAGGGCATCTGAGGGTCACGCCGACATTGTTATTGGTCAAGCTCCGCCTAAAGTGTGATGGTGAACATGGAATGGAGGAATTTGTATGTACCAGCAACGCCCTTTTTTCTCCACAATATACCCCCTCTTTATTTATTTATTTAT
>JAFEJD010000330.1:0-18166 GCA_018296065.1 Blastomyces percursus
AGAGGAGGAAAAGAGAGAAAAAAAAAAGGAAGAAGGAAGAAAAAAGAAAAGAAAGGGAAAGGGAAAAGGAAAAGAGGGAGGGAAAGAAAAGAGAGGAAAAGGAGAGAAGAAAGGAAGGAAAGGAAGAAAAAGAGGGAGAGAAAAAGAGAGGGAAGAAAGAAAAAGAAAGAAGAAGGGGAAGAAGGAAGAAGAAGAAGAAGAGAAGAAAAAAAAAAAGAAGAGAGAGAGGAAAGGAAAGAAGGGAAAGGAAAAAGAGAAGAAGAAAAAGAAAAAAAGAAAGGAGAAAAAAAAAAAGAAAAGAAAGGCTGCACAAGATAAACATGGAGAAAAAAAAAAAAAAAAAAAAAAAAAAAAAAAAAAAAAAAAAAACATACGGCCCCCTACATCCCAAGGCCGAGAAGAGTCAGGGGGAATACCGTGGGGAGGCGGAAACAAGTTATAGAATCTCCTTCAACTTCGATTTCTGCGCTGTCGTCAACGTCGTCGGGAACTTAACTTGGACTTTCACAATCATATCTCCCCGCTGGCCGGGGAATTTCGATTTCGGCATGCCGAGGGACGGGAATTTTTCCTCGAAGCCTGGTTGTGTAGGCCCTGATCCGGATACTCGAAGTTGTTTACCGTCTATGGTGGTTACGGTGCGGTTCCATCCTGTTAGAGCTTCTTTGAGGGTGATGTCAATAGTTGTGATGAGATCGTCGCCGTCACGTTGGAAGGTTGGGTGCTCTTTCTGTTTGACGGAGATGGGTGTTAGTGGATAAATCGCTTGTACCCATGGATATGAGAACAAGGGAAAGGAAAATATCAAAATAGGGACTAACCTCAGTAATAATAAAATGAAGGTCCTGTGTGCCTCCTTCCTCCTGATCCCCCACCCCTGCATACTTAATCTTACTCCCCGCCTTCAATCCAGGCTTGACATCAAACTCCAAAATTTTATCCTCCACACTCCTCTTTCCCGTCCTCTCATCAAAAGTCTTCCTCTTAATCTTCATCCGCTTATGCACACCCGTAAACAATTCCTCCAACGAAAGCGGCAACGGCCGCTCCACTGTCGTAACCTCTGGCGTGGGCGCCCTCCGGGTCCCATTTGCAGTACCTTTGCGCCGTGTCCCAGCTCCCCTCGCACCACCGAAGCCGCCCAAGATCGAAAACAGGTCGTCATCCTCCATCCCCGCGCCGCCCGAGCGGGCAAAGTTCGAGAAGATATCCTCTGGATTGCTGAAGTGGAATCCACCAGCGCCGCCGCCTGTGGAGAAGTGGAATGTCCGTGTACCACCACCGCCAGGCATGCCTCCAAAACCGGCGAAACCACCGGGCATTCCACCAGCTCCGAAGGGCATTCCGCCCGGCCCGCCAGCGCCGGGAGGGGGCTCTGCGGTACCCCCGCGCAGTAGGAATTCAAGGCCATATTGGTCGTATACTTTTCGTTTTTCGGGGTCGGATAGGACTTCGTAGGCTTGGGATACCTCTGCATGAATAAATCTGCTTCAGCCACCTTTCTTCTTGTGTTTCGACTTTGAAGAAATCATTTTTGCGAAGGACTTGGTTCACCCTGTTGCCTTGCTAAAAATAAATAAATAAATTTACCTTTAAATTTCTCTCCGGCATCTGGGTTATTCTTGTTCTTATCCGGGTGAAATTTCAGTGCTGCTTTCCTGTTGTTGGTTGTTATCTAATGTTAGAGGTGGCGCCTTTAGACCAGCCGAACAGTTAAAGAAACAAACTATATATAACTACCAGAGCACACCCCCCCCCAAAAAAAAAAAAAAAAAGATAAAAAGAAAAAGAAAAAAACATGAGAGAGAGAGAGATCTAAGAAAATACTATATGTAATAGGTGACGGGGGAAAAACATACTTATAGGCCTTTTTAATCTCATCTTGAGTAGCGGTTGGCGAGATGCTCAGTGAGTCGTATAGTTTCGTTTCCGCAACCATGTTTGTTAAGCCGAGTCAACTAATGAGGAAAGGAGAGAGTGTCGGCTATAGGAGAGAGGATGCGGGAAAGAATAATAGGAGTGCTAATGATCTGAATGGACGGATCGGATCGGGAGAGGAGAGCAACGATCGATTGAAGAGGTTTTCCTAGTCGAGAACTTCTGGTTACATGGTGTAAGCAGATTGGCCTTTATTTTTGAGGAGCGGGGCAATATTTATGCATGCAAATATATATGCGTGATTAGGTGCGGATTGGATATGGAGGGGAACTACAAGCCAATGGAGGACCAAAGAACGCAAGAGGTAAGTAAATGGGAGAGTTCTCTTAACTTACCCTTACACTGCTATGTCTTGAATCAAGGTAAGAGATGAAGACCTGGATGGTGCGAGCGTGTGGATGGGATGTATCAAACAGGCACAGATATGGGTCATGCGAGCGTGATGGTTATTATTATTGTGGTCGGTTGTTTAAGTAATTGAGGTGATGTTGTTGGCTGCAGATTGGAGTTTTGTAACTGAAGCCAGCAGTAAGTTGTTGTATTATACTTCAGAATTGGCAACTCATCTGGCTGGCATGGTAAGTTATGCAGTTGAATCGCTTTTGGTGGGGGTCGGGAATCAGTGGCGTGACGTTCTCGCTGTCTGGGATTCTGCCTGGGGGCTGTTGTCCCGCTCAGCCCTTATCTCCACCACGGATGAGTACTATATTGCGAGGAGTACTTGATACTTGATAGTATCGTGCTGGGGCCGGGTCTTGGATGATGGCAAGCAACACGCAAACCGGTTGCATCATGGAGCAACTCAATTCCAATAGAAGCTTCGAGAAGTTTCCATCGCGGACAGGGTTGCGCACATAGCTCTGCGGTGATCGCAAGGCTGATAGCTAATCTCCTCTTTGGGCGAGGGCCTTTATGAAAGGTAGCTAGCGATATAACAGCAAAGCATATTCCCGCTGATAATTGGCTGGTCAATGTATTTTTGCATTCTGTAATAATCTGTAACTATGGATAACCACTGAAACTGTCATTGCTCTGATGTTTCTGCAGCCACAGCTCAAGTGAGGGGTTCCGGCCCTAATCAGAAGCTCTAATTGGCCCGATTCGGCCGCATCCTCGAAACTGGGGCCAATATCGAATACATGTACAGTATGATGTAAATACGACTTCTACTACTACGCTGCGTATCACTGTTGGGCTGTCAAGTCAGGAACAGACTAAATCTGCATTGCGGTGTACTCCGTACATCTCGTGCTCTCACTTTGTAGCTATAGACACAACATCCTCATCCGCAACGACATGCCCCAGCCCCACCCGCTGTGGAACATGTCGTGCACTGGCTCCCCAAACCAACGCATACTTAAAGTTGTCCTTCAGCGTCCGATGGATCTGATCGCACACATCTTCAATCGTAGAATTGTTGCGCACAATCAATGCCTCTGAAAAGTCGGGGTCGACGCCCTTTCTGTTGCAATTGTCAGAATAGTTACCAATTGAATTCCCAAGGCACCGTCACATCACGTATATGGACAGGGTAAAGGGAGAGCTTACCGCTTGGTATACACCCGCATAAGCTGCAACTCCTGCCAGCACCGATCAATCACATCCTGAATACCCAGATCCAGTTCGCAGCTCATAACGCATGTGTGGGGCTCACGGGCAAGTTTGTCGAGGAAATCCAGGCTGACGCTGTCTATTTTGTTATAGACGTAAAGGCTGAAAGCCGAGAAAAGTATGTTAGTTCGTAATAGATGGCACGGTTTATATTTGAACGCGAGGGGTAGAAAAAGTACCATTTGATATATTTCCTGTGGTCCTTCATAATCACATCGATAAAGTCATCAACCGTAGCTAAGCAAGATACTGTCAATTTCCCTCGCCTCTAGGACATGATAAATAAGAGCGGAATATAGCAAGAAAAGTAATTCCATAGCGTACCATTTTCATCGCGGACTAAAACTTCGCAATTCAAAATCTTGTAATCTCGTAAAATATTGTAGAGCATTTTCTCATCCAGCTTTTTGGGCGGTGACTGGAATGTGATTTTCATCCCCCCTGCCTTTTTCACTTTCAGGTAAATATTTCTGTCAACACATAATGTATATTCACATGTATTAGCATGGTTTTAGAGAAAGAAAAGTAGAGTTACAGCGTGTCTAAATGCAATAATAGCTTACGGAGGGTCTCGATTTAGCCGGATTCCAACTGCCTCTAGTTCAGCTTCTAGTAACGCTCGCTGTTCGGCACGTTTAGTAGCATCAAGAACCATCATTATTAGATCGCTAGTCTAAGAGTCGAGGATTTATTAGACATCCAGGGTTCATATTATCAAGGAAGTACCAAAGCAAAATAGAATAACATAAAATAAATACAAGGAAAAATGACAAATGAGGGGGGGGGGGAATACCTTAGCAGCAGAAATGACTTGTCTCCCTCTCCCCTTACCCTCAGCAGCACCTTCAATAATACCAGGCAGATCAAGGATCTGGATCTCGGCACCACCGTATTCCAAAACTCCGGGAATCGCCGTGAGCGTCGTGAAGGAGTATGCTGCAACCTCGCTCTTCGTTTTCGTAATCTTTGATAAAAACGTTGACTTGCCTACAGATGGGAATCCCACAAGGGCTATTCGCGCATCACCACTTTTGCTCACATCGAAACCCGAGCCACCGCTAGATCCCGCTCCACCTGTAGGCTCGAGCAATTGTGCTCGTAATCGTGCGAGCTTTCTGGGAGACGGAGTTAGTCATATATAATATGGCCAAAATGCTCTTGGGACTTCTGCTATGGATGGAATGCAAAAAATCTGTCCTCCTGGCTCCTGAATAGGATGAACATGCAAGTTCAATCTACTTAAACAAAAAACCAGGCCAAAGCGTAGGAACAGAGTATTTTATCACAAGAGGCGGTTTTCACATTGGAATACCACTTTCTTCCGTAAATAAAGTAAGTCAACGGAAAGGTACAATACTCCACGAACAGCACATACCCTTTTAGCAGACCTAGATGGTATTCTGAAGAGTGATTTTGGCACATTAATATCCTGCTACTCGCAGCTCATTCAATGGAATAATTCCACGAACCCGTTGCCTTATTCTCTGTTCATGAAAAAATCAGCCGTAATCTCATTTAGAAAGAAAGGGGAAAGAGAGAACTCACTCTGCGTCCTGCGCATCTCCTCCTCGATCCTATACCCATAGCAACACCACCATGTTAGACCCGTTCATTGAACGAGATTGTGGCTATTAGCGGGGTATAAATGCGCACTCACTCTTTAATTTTCTCAGTGATGTTCACCATTTTTGCAGTGCAAAAGGGCTCCTACTCAAAAGATGATTTACTGAATAAGGAACAGATCTGGAGGAAAAGTCGTTCCCTAGCACGGTAAATACGTAACTAGCTCATATCGCGTTCTGGCAGGGCGGAACGAGCTCAGCTTTTGTTGATTATATAATCCGATTTTTTCCAGATCTCGCTGACTCGGACAATAAAACAACGCTTCATCAGCTTCAACATAACCAATACCACACCCCTCTCGCGATCACATTTACAGCTATGGCTGAAACGACTACCATCCCGCGGCCTACGGCTCCTTCTACCTTGCCCGGACCAGATAATATAAGACAAGAAGGAGAAGCTTCTGCTCCTTCCACAGACCTCACCCTTGCCAATCCCGCAGACACCTCCCTCATGACCACCACGAAAGACCCAACAAACGCCGAAAAGAAGACAAAAAAGATAATCCGCCGAAAGCGAAGGCCAGCCCGACCTCAAGTCGACCCAGCTACAGTAAAATCTGAGCCCCCACCCCAAACAGGCACGATCTTCAACATCTGGTACAACAAATGGTCTGGTGGCGATCGCGAGGACAAATACCTTTCGCAAGAACCTGCCCCTTCGCGTTGCAGCATAGCCCGCGACAGCGGCTACACGCGCGCAGATAAAGTCCGCGGTTCATACTTTTGTCTCTTCTTTGCGCGCGGCCTATGCCCCAAGGGCCACGAGTGCGACTACCTACATCGGCTCCCGGGCCTGCATGACCTGTTCAATCCGAACGTGGACTGTTTCGGCCGCGACAAACACAGCGATTACCGAGATGATATGGGTGGCGTGGGTAGCTTTATGAGGCAGAACAGAACGCTGTATATCGGCCGGATACACGTTTCGGATGATATTGAGGAGATCGTCGCGAGACATTTCGCCGAATGGGGCCAGGTGGAGCGCATCCGCGTGCTGAACTCTCGAGGCGTGGCGTTTGTGACATATACGAATGAAGCAAATTCTCAATTTGCTAAAGAGGCGATGTCGCATCAGAGCCTGGATCATAATGAGGTGCTCAATGTGCGGTGGGCGACGGTTGATCCGAACCCGCTGGCGCAAAAGCGGGATGCCCAGCGCATCGAGGAGCAGGCGGCAGAGGCAGTCAGGAAGGCCCTACCTGCAGAGTTTGTTGCGGAGCTGGAGGGGAGAGATCCTGAGGCGAGGAAACGGAAGAAGATTGAGGGGAGTTTTGGGCTTAGTGGTTATGAACCCCCTGACGAGGTTTGGTATGCTCGCACCAGGGAATTGGAGCAAGGGGGAACAACTCAGCAAATCGAACCTCCGGCGGAAGCTCGTTTAATTGAGGACGTTCCAGCAGAAACACCGCAGCAGCAGGAAACAAGCGGGCGTGGCATATTATCTGGGTCAACTCTAAGCGCACTGAACGGATTTACAGGGAGAAGTTTTACGACAAAACCAAGTGCCCCGGTGTCTAGTGGTCCACTAGTGGCTTATGACAGTGATGATAGCGATTGATACTTCTCTTATTTTTTCGAATTTTGCTTGTACAATAGTATTTTTTTAATCCTTTGAGTTCATGGGTGAGAGACGGACTCAGCTACCAAGATATATACGGGTATCCTGCTATCATGTCGTTCATAGCTCATTCATACTAATATTCATCTCTCATATGGCTCATTTCTCATTACTACGTGAGAGATCATAATAGATACAACTGCCGGTGCGGTAGTTGTAAATAAACGCATTCTTATAGATTTCCTTGCCATCCTGAGGATCTCGGCGCTCGTTGGCAAGGTCGTTGAGCATTTCGAGGACCTGAGCCATATACTTCCTTTCCGTCAGCGGGCAGTTCTGTATCACTGTCCGCCACCTGTCGGGGTCTGAAAGGCGTGTGTCCCGGAGGGCTTCCAAAACTTCATCTCGAATATCAATAGCCGCAATAGGTCCGTCAAGCGCTCTTTCCATCACGTTGCGTGATTCGCGAATGGCTAAGAAAAGGGCTATTAGAATAAGGGTTCCTTTGCACCAAGGGTACGTAGTCTTTTCAAGGGGAACATACCGGCCTCGATGATGTTTCGCCGATTCGTTTTCTTGCTCCGGTGGAGTGCTACCAAAATCCTTACGTCCTGGTCTTTCTCTCTGGCCGAATCGTTTGACTCTTGATGGTACAGATATTTCAAGGGCTTGCTAGCTCCTGTTACATGCTCACGCTGATTCCGCGCGCCGATTTCGCTTCGAAGCCACCCCGCCAATTCAGAGCTTCTCACTTCAAACTCTTCTTTGGTGCTGATATTCTTAATTTTCAGTCCCCGGTCCATGCTATCCTGTTTGACGATCACGACCCAGCTATGATTATCGTTCTTATACCGCGCAAGGATCTCCTCCAAGGAGGACGCGTCAACGGAAAGTTCAGCACTAATTTCATGCGCCCACAGGTCCTGAACGACCCCAACTCCCACAGTACGAAGGACTGTGGCATCAAAACTGGCGACGAGGACATCACACTATTTCAGTCAGAATTTGCCAAGCCAGAACTCGTCCAAACAAGGTTTAACTTACCCGTCTTGACCGCCAGATTCCGCTTATTTCAGCCTCTCCTTGTTTGAGGAAGGCTTTGTTTGACCCTTTCAGATAGTTCGACATTGAGAGGCAGAGTTTTTCCCATCCGAGGTTGAATCCGACGGCATGACGCTGGTTGCCTGAATATAGAACCTTAGGGTGGAATTCTTGAATCAGGCTGTCGTATCGTCCTCCGGCCGCAAAGACTTCTCGTCGTTTGGTGTCGGAAACGCACTGAAATAGAACACTGCCGCGAAAGAATTTATCATTAAGACTACTCAGGGGGTTTACGTAAATCCTCCTCTCCACACGGAATCCTTTAAGATACGATACTACAGCATTTAGACGGGCGAATATCGGAGCGAGACGGTCTGCAAATTCCGTTCCTTCCATGATTGAACGAAGACGCTTTAAGGCTTTGTCTGGGCTATCTGTCATCTGGCATTAATAAATATCAAATCCAAGAAGGGAGTCAGTACGGAGGAACAAACCTCGAAAGTCGAAGCGGGCAAGGTCGTCAACAGATGTAGACGCGACCCCGACAGTTTGAGATCGAAGCTCACTACGGATCTTTTGCATTGAATACGGTCCAATATTCAACTTGCTAATGATATCTTTAACCAGGGGCTTTTGTTGGGGGCTGATTCGACAGAAAGACATAATCGCGTCAAGGAGGTCAGAGTGGTTAATGTGGAAACACATTGGGGCGGATCTCAAGGAAGGAAATTCATTCAAAATCTCATCCAGGACTTTAATGACTTCCGCTTCCTTTAGTGCTAGATCCAAAGTGTTGTGTGATATCATGTCAAAGTCAACCTCACGGTGACCACGCGGCGCTCCTCCGTGTATAGACTCCCGGTAGACGGTTCCAAAAGTGAAGATCTTTTCGATGGACGAGTCTAATCTAGATACGGAGCGAGCATTCGGAAGGGTGAGATCGTAGGGCAGTTGAACAAGATTGCCTGCAGGATCCAATAGACGAACCACCCCGGGGGGATAATATTCAGAACGTGGGAATAGGGAGCTGCGTGTCGTCTCAACAGCGCCGTGTTTCCGGAATATCGATGTTAATTTCTCTTTTACTAGACTTTGAAGCAACACTTCGGCAGCGGGTGGTGTTCCACGAGAGTCCATATCCCATGCGATGTCTTCGAATTTTCTGGCAGGTTGGGAGAAAATAGCTGAAAGGATTTTCTTGTAGTCCGGTGAGTTAGGATCGGAGAGAATGCCCATAATAGCTTTTCGAAACATTTCTTCTTCAACCTGTAGAGGTATTTTGCCGCTTTGGAGAAGTTCTGCCGCAGTGGGTCGTTCACTTGGACGATGGCTCAGAAGGGACTCAATTATTTCTCCTTGTATGGCTCGCTCTGGTACCTCGAATGTTGAGGGGAGCGTATGAACCTTCTTTCTCACATTCTGCAATGTGTGATCGCGCTCCATCGCCGTCTTGAGAGGATGGCACATTTCAAAAAATATTATGCCAAGTGAATACATCTACTTCCATCAGTATCATTCCATTCGGGTATAATTTTCGTATGCGTAAAACATTTAACAAAAAACTCACATCGACCTTCTCATTATACTGGCCGACCGACACAGATTTCATTTCAGGAGCAACATAGTAGGTGGTTCCTATACTCCGGGTATAATGCCCAGCAATGTCTGTGGCATTCGAAGATCTAACTGCCGTTGAGAACTGGCCAGTCGTAGCTAGGCCAAAGTCGCCGATGCGTGGGTTGTTCGCAACATCGATAAATATATTATCTGGTTTCAGATCCCGGTGAATAATGCCATGGCTATGGATATGGCTTAGCCCGTCCACGATCTGTCGAAACAATCTCCAAGAAAACTCAATGTCGTCATATAATCCATTCCTGATTAAATCGCGGAGTGTCTAGCAAAATATGTTAACCACCATTTTATCTCAGAGAGCAACCTGGGTGGCAATATGCTTACATGCTTCTCGCAATATTCCATCTGAATGTAAAGCGTAGTTGTCACAGTGTGGGATGATGATCCAGATCTCAGCCGTTGAAGGTTTGGGCCTTGATCTGTTTTTGATGGGCTCCGTTGTCTATAATGGCCGGATTCTTCCGATGCCGTATCAGTGTCATGTCCAACACTGTCATATCCAAACTCTATGTCAGGATATCCCTTTGAGCTTATAAAATCAAGTCCACTTGTGCTATATCCGAAGTCCATGTCGTCTTCAGGATGATGCGAATTTGCTTCCGTGGATGACACTGCCTCGTCGTCAGGAGCATGATAGTCTCGTTCGAGCCACGCAGTAAAATACCGTACGACATATGGATGATTAAGCCTTGATAGTAGCATAATTTCGGATAAAGTATCCTTGAGGGCAATTCCTGACTTCGAGGAGATTTTTTTGATCGCGTAAAACCCTCCGTCTAGCTTGTTTCGTGCTTTCACAACCTGGCCGAAGCCACCTTTGCCTAGACGTCCAACCTCATCAAAGTCCTGTCCATACCGAGAAAACGAAGGGAGAGCTCCCTGGGAATCAAGCCGGCTTCGTCTTCGTAGCGATATTAGATTGGAGACTACCGACGGTTCAAGCAGTGGCGCATCGACTCGAAAGAACTCGAAAGGTTGAATTTGGAACGCAGTGGGGCGTTTTTTAGGGTCCGGTCTAAATATCTCCCCAAGCATTTCCTCCAACGGCATTGAAAGATCCATCGCATTCATAAGGGCGTTGGCAGATGTATACCGTTGCATTATATCCTTCCCAAAACTCATTTGTAGAAAAACTATCCCTAGATCCCATACATCAGTTTTGGTGCTGGGTTGAGATCCTTTCTGTGTGAGCTCTGGTGGAATCCAAAATGGAGACTGAGAGGAAGTTAAGGTTCGCTTCGCTCCTGATGGTATTGGAAGCGATTCCTCCACACCACTTAGAAGTTTGAGTATGGTGTTGTTGGACTGGGTTCTGAACAATAACACTCGTCCAGAATGAATATTGCCATGAACAATACCGTTACGATGATAATACTCCAAGGCATCAAGCAGCTGTATCATCCAGGCCCTTGCGGTGTCCGCCGTCACACTCCCTATAATGTCGAGCAGCTCGGATAGCGATCCTTTGTTAGCATACTCGAACAAAGTGTAAATATGCCATGCGCTTTTGTGGGAGGTCTCGGGGTCAAGAGGGCGATATATCTTGAATCCAATAAAATCAACCAAGTTTGGATGTCTCAGTCGCTTTAGGATTTCGAGCTTGTCTTCGCTCGCCCTAATTTCCTGGCGGAGGTCACGCTCCAAGCCCTTTTCCCGAATAAATAGCTGCTTAAGGACGAGGAGTGGAACATGAGCCCCATTTCCAGAAATGACAGGCCTCACTGTGAAAGTCTCCTTGTGAGGCGCACTGGTAATTAATGTCTTCCCAAGTACCGACCGGAAAGTAATAGGTCGTTCGTCATAGTCATTCATTACTAATGGCGGGTCAAATGAAACAACACCACTGCTATCTTCAGATAAGTCAAAGGACTCATTATCCTCGAAAGCCACCTTGCTTCTCCGACGCGACACTTGTTCCTTCGCTCGTTGTCTTTGCTTAATTTTGCTCTCAAGCAGCGTTTGTAAAGCCTTCTCTTCTTCAGCAGTGGCTTGTTCCTGCTTCCTCCGCTCTTCCTGCTTTTGTTCCTCGGCTTGCTGTATTGCTGCGGCTTCCTGCACTATTCGCTCTTCCTCCAAGCTTGGTATGTCTGTGTCCTCGGCTTGTGCTATTGCGACATCTTCGAGGATATCCTGAACGGATAGTGCAAGTTCGTAGATCATTTCCGAACCCAGAAGGGTTTTTGGTTTAGTTTCAATCACATCCTTGATCCTGGATTTGGCTCCCCTCCGGAGGTCATCAAGGCCTTGGACGGTCAAATTTGGGACTGTCTTAGGGTATGTCGCAGGCAGCGAAACTAACAAGACAACCTGCACGTCCGGATTCGAGGAAGCTCTCAGATGCAATTTGAAAGCTACTTCAGACGATTGCTATTTACCATAACATGAGTACATCATCGCGTATATATAGATGCGCATATCTGTAAATACAAAAAGGCGAACGCATTTTTTACGGTACTCACATGCCAAGCTGCTTGTCGAACTTCTACATCCTCAAAATCAGTCGAATATATTGAGCGCAAGGCGTCGGCCTCATTCTCATGAATTTCTTTGTAATTAGTGGTAGGAAGAACAGCAGGCGGTTCAAGAGGATTCTCCTTTTTCTCTACTTTTGGAGCACCATTTTTCAGGACATTGCTTTTCTTGTGTTTGTGAGGCATGGCGGGCTTCGGAAATGGATGCAGGACACATTAGAAGAAGATCGTGATGCCCGTTGCTCCCAGTAATAGTAAGCAACGAAGATGCAGCCGAAGCTGCAGCCCTCTACCTAGACATGATTAGAAAGGATCGCGGTGAATGAATCGTTAAATTGATAGTTAGCGGGGAGAATGGAAGGTGGATGGATTGTGTCTATGGTGTGCTGGAACAATGTTTTTCCTTTGTGGCGCCGGGCCGGCTAAATTCACACAGTAACCGGAAAGAGTGACATCGCGGTTTTCCGCGCTACACGCGCTAGCCGGCTGAGTGACGTCGAAGTAAACAAAGCCAACCCAACCCAACTCACGTTGCAAGAGAGGTACTAGGTATCCCCACAACTACAAGCCAGTGAACGCGATACGGGGCAATGCTTCTCTGATATTTGGCCGTCAGTTTTGGCATCCCCTTCTCTCAAGCAACTTCCAGCCTTTTTGCCAACATGTTAGGCTGGTTGGCTGGGTCCGCACGCGGTGAGTACACCGGCTTTGCAGGTATGTTCTATACCGCCTCTATACGCCTTCCTACCAATGACAAACTTCCTTTCAAGCTCCAATTGCTAATTACTTACACTCTCGTTAGACGATTCCAAAGTCCAGGAAGCTCCAGAAACCCCTGCTCCTTTATTTGCTTTTCAGGCATTCAAAAGTGCCTTTGTGGGCACGCCAGGCCCCGATGCCACCGACGACGAGCTTACAGTTCCAATTAAATCATTAAAGCCCACCGTCAATCGCAAGGGCGCTGATATATGTGTGCCTCCAAAAATGGAAAATCCAGGTCCTTTAGATTTGCAACCATCCCTTCGAAAGTCAGATGAACCTGTACCGCCGATGGCTTCCCCAACAAAGAGCATTCTGCTCACACCAGGAACTACAGCGACGCGACGGAAGACTGTGTCATTTGGTGAAGGAGTTGTGGATAATGAACAAAAGAAGTCTCCCTTCGAATCGACTGCGTATAATGGTAATATAAGCCGGCAATGGACAGGCAAGCTACACGAAGGAAACGGTAAAAAAAGTAGTAAGCTCACCAAATCTCTCATCGAGGCTCGGAGCAAGAAATCAGGCGAAGAAAGGAAAGAAAGGAACCCAAATGAAAATGACGAGCTTTTCGATATTATGGATCGAAAACCTCGCTCACCTACTAAGGAGACCTCTAGGCCCAAGGGAAATCAAGAACCACTTAAATATAGGTATGAAGGCGAAAGTGAAAATGATATAACGACAAATCTTGACGAGCCACACTCACAGTCAGGGATATATTGGAAATCTGAATTCGATAGTTATAGGGCGAGAACTGAACGAGAGGTTAAAAAGCTGATTCAATATCGATCAGTTGCGAAATCTTACGCGAAGAAAAAGGATTTACAAATGCGGCGTTTATCAGAAAAGTTGAAACAAGAGGAGGCCAAAGTTGCGGAAATGGAGCTTCACGTTTCTAAGCTTGCAGCTGGAATGGTAGACGGCACTAACAAAACGGGGTCAAATGAAGACATGTTTAAAGAGCTATCCGAACAGACAGCCTTGGCTGTGCAGTACAAGCGCAAAGCGGACTCGCTACGGAAGGCTCTAGAGCGACACGGGGTGATAGACAGCGATGGCGAGTCTCAACAAAATAGTACGGCCGCAGAGGACGTTTGCCAAAAACTCCGGGAAACGGAAAAGGCACTTGAATTGGCTCATTCCAAACTCGAGACATTAGAAAATGACAAATTGGATACAAAGAAACTTCAAGGCATAGCTGAGAGTTCAGAACGTAAAGCAATCGAGCTTCAAAAAGAGAACAAGGCATTGAAACTGAGTCTCGCCAGGTTCAAGGAGGAGATGACGAGTTATGAGGACAGGCGGAAAGCTAAGGAAGCGAGGCTAAAACAGAAAGAGCAAAAGCTGCAGGACCGAGTTCAGGAGTACAAGAACCGTCTAGACGAGGCGAAGCAACACCACCAAGAAGCGGAGCAATTATTAAAACAATCCTTTACGGAGGAAAAGAAACGCATGCAGGATATTCTCGACTCGCTCCATCACAATATACCAATTGTGGAAAACGGTTCTCATGGCAGTATTAGGCGGGAAGGTGAAATCAAAGTATCGCCAAACCCTGCGGATATGAAACGTGAACATGACATAGAGGATGGGCAAGATGGAAAGTACGACTCTCGCAAAGGAACAAACCCAGGGGCTCGAATTTCCCAGGGTTATAAAGATATAAAGGCGGAAAGCCCCAGAAAAGATCTTGTTCAACATGCAAGCGATCCTAGACGCGCCAGTTTACGAAATACCCTTAACGAACATGCTGATACGGTCGAACCCCAACCACACGTGTTGGAGCGACATAGGACTAGACCTGAGGTCACTACGCGGCGTCGAACAGACACTTTGGTTGACTACAATGAGGACCACAACGAGCCACTAACCAACTTGGAAGATTCTCCTACTCTGCCTAAATATCGCGTTACCAGAACTCTTCCGTATCGAGATAATCCCGCCGTTCCACCCTCTTCACCACCAGCCCTTCCATCATTGGAGAACAGCCCGGTGTCCTCGCCTGACAAGCGAAGGCCAAGACCACGTCTACAGGCCCGTTCAGCATTGTCCCCAAGACCCTCGATGGTCCATATATCTTCAAACTCGACAAACCCTCCGGCAAGACTTTCAAGTCAGTATCAAAATCACCTCCGACGGAAAGTGAGCGGGACCCGTGTGCTTCCGAGGACTTCTGCCAAGGCTGCAGCGGCGATGGCGACTAATCGTCAGGTCCCCTTCCAGGGAGATGATTCTATACTCCGCGGCAGTGACTCCCCTAATAGTCCCGCGAGCCTGAAACGTGATTCACTCCCACCTGATAGAGTGGCGGCAGCTATGAGGCGACTCAAACTTAGGGATCAGGGGAAAAGGGTTAACATGAACGCTGAGGGTAAAGAAAATGTTTGGTCAGCTTGATTTGCATTCCTTTTCCTCGCCTTTGTTTTAGTGGGCGGGCTAGCGGACAAATGACAGGACTAAAAACTTGATGTTGGATTGGGTTTTGCTATTTTTGTCTTTGCTTTCTTTTTTCTTCTTTCTTTTTTTTTTTTTTTTTTTTTTTTTTGTTCTTGTTGTGTGTGTGTGTGCGTTTGGTTTTTTAACGTCAAAAGGGGACCTGGCCAGGATTTACTATACCCCGGTCGGTTGATGTAGTTTTTGTTTTTTTACCCCTTCCTTCCCCTTTTTCTTTTGAACTATTATTATTATTATTATTATTATTATTATTATTATTATTATTATTATTATTATAATTCAATCCTAAGGCTGCCTCTAGGGATGCGCGGCGCTAGCACGAGCGTTGAGTGGTGGACCATTGTCAGATTTATGTCATTCTTTGTTTTTCGGGCTAGGTAGGAATGTATGGGTAGATTGTTGCTACATGCATACATAATAAAAACCTTGCATATCATATTGAACCATAATTCTCATGCATAGATGGGCAAAAGTGGTGAATTTTCCTAACTTTTCACTCAAACCAATGCAGGCTGTTTTTTATTCCCTCAAGGTCAGTGTTTGCGATAGTCAGACACAAAACTACCCAGCATGAGGGTTGAGGGGCCGGATGAATATCTGATCACTATTCAATCAATTTTAAAACAGGATATCACAGCAAAGCAAACAGTTACATTCACCTTACCAACTACTCACTTTCTAGAAGTTTGAAAATAATAAGACAATCTATCCATCCATGGTTATTATGTCTACTTAGGTATCTATTATATATATATCACATGACGGAAACAGCTCCCCTCCCCCCTTCGCTCATCACTCATGTCGTCCCTAGCAAAACCTAGTTCTATAAGTCGATATAAACTTATCTACAAACCAAGTTCTCAAGCCTTCCCGTCCGCAAACGAAACGATCGCCCACTTCCCACCCCAAGCCCACTTGCGCTCCTTCTCCCCACCACCATCAGGCAGTGCGCGAAGGCGCTCATCTTCTCCTTCCCGCAAACCTACAACGGTATCTGCTTTGCAGGTGCGGAGTGCCATGACACGGATACCGGATGATGGTCCCAGCGGGCCAATTGCGGTGGTGAACGGAGTGGTAGGGGACCACTGGGCCTATTATTTGATGTGCGCTTGTTAGCTGTATGTGAATCCATAGCCGGGAACTACAAGGGTGCATGCGGCATGTATTTCGTGTTTATGCTCAGAAGTACCGCGGGGCTGGTTCGAAACGTACATCACCAACGAGCTTCCTGTAATTTAAATCGCCCTTGAAAATCACCAATTCGCTGTCTTTAAGATCTTCCAACAGCTCGGGTGCCTCGTGTGGGAGCCGCCAGTAGCTAGACGCAGTGGTCCAGAAGCGGTTTGGCCGGATAATCAGTTTCCCCTCTTCGTGTAATTTGCTCCATTGCTGGAACAGGAACTTGAGTTCTTCTACTTCTCGCTCAGAAAGGGCCTGCGCATTATTGTCGTTGGCTTTGGGGTCTCCAGCTTCGTCTGGTGATGTGTAGAAGGCTTGCGGGTCTGCGAGAGCGGAGATGAGGTCCATGAAGTCTTTGGGTAGCACGTCGGAGACGAACCAGGGGATGGATTTAGGGTGGAGCACGACTGTTGTCGCGAGGCCCGCAGAAAGTAGGTAGCCAGCTAAGATTAAGTCAGCGAAGAGCTCGAACCCAGCATTATCAAGGATGATGTCGACGCGGCGCTCTTCCGAGGGTCTGGCTTTCTTCGCATAGTTTAATATCGTAAAGGCAGCCGGGAGGTCGTTAATAAGAATATTCTCCTCCGCAGCCTTGCGTGCTTTGGCACCTTGAAGTTTCTGGATATCTTCGTATGTGAGGGAAGTCAAAAGAGAGAGATCGGTGGCGTTTCCCCAGAGGCAGATTTCACACATCTCCATGAATAGCAGCCTTTCTGCTACCTCAATTTGTTCTGGTCCCTGGCCTTGGCCTCCTTTGCCGCTTTCAATTTGTTGGATAAGCCCCTTGTATTTGGCTGCCAATTCTAGAACAGCTGGGCGGGATGATTTAAATGTGGACATCTTCTGTCGAGCGAATATATCGTACGTTTTCCAATGCGTTGAGAGGGAGAACAACAGGTTTATCCGTCGATCTTTTCTCGAAGTCAGCTTTTCCGGCTCGAAATGCTCCAAAAACCACTGGTATGTACTGAAGTGTCCGGGAAATCAGAAATCACGAACAGAGATAGCACTCGGTGAAGAGCCACGGAGCATTGAACCAAACGAGTGGACCTCGTTCCTCAAGTTCCTTGTTATATACAGCAATATCCGATTCTCCATCATCTTCTAATGGTCTGTTTCTCGTATTCTCGTGCCATTGCATCGTCAGTCATCCGATTATAAATTACATACATCTCAATAGCTGGCCGCGACTCCTGGCGGGGGTTCAGTCGCTCCAAAGAACGGACACATACGTTAGTTTGCGATCGTGCTGCAATTCATATTTGAGCTCAGCAAGCTTCCCCACCATGCCCTTGCCTTCCTTTCTTTTTCCATCATCGGAGACTTCGAAAAGCGTGCGGGAGAGGTCGTCAATTGCGCTGGTCTACTTATTAAAAATAGTTTTCAGTTAGCAAATTAACAATGGGCTTGACAATAGGTATTTATTTGTATAGCAAACCGCGTATACTGACCAAAATAACCGGCCATCTATCCCGGGCTGATATGTATGCAAATGACGATATGTCACTGGTGCTGTAGGGAGCTGTTTACACGATGCCTTTTAGCTCGTTCGCCCTAGGTCCATTCCACCGCCCCGCGTCTATGCTTTCGGAGAGCGGTTCGGAAACAAATAGGGAATCAATTGGGGACCTACGAGTTTTGGTATCGAATTCCATGTTTCTTCCTCTATCTAGTTCTATTGGGTGAGTGTTCGTCCGGAAGGATAAATACGATTTGAAGGAGGGAGAATAGGCAGGTACTACGTTAAGCCATAGGAAATGTCAGACCGTCCGATCTGCTTAGGTAATCCTTCCAGCGTAACTAAGTTAACTAGTTAGTTAACAGTTAGTTAACTAACTAACTAGTTAACTAACTAACCGTGCCAAGCCACCGCAACCGTAATATTTTTGAAT
>JAFEJD010003311.1:0-12745 GCA_018296065.1 Blastomyces percursus
ATAGACACTCTTGATCTTTGCTTTATGCCGCTCACAAAAGCGAGACACCTAGTTGATTCCTACTTGTGTTTTGGTGATCTCAAATACAAAATTGCGCAGTATTTGAGGTGTCACAGGGAAGCCGCGATCAGATAACTGATTAATATGAAATAGAAGGCGTTGTTCTTCAGTATTTGTGAGATTCTGACAGTAGGTTGATGTTGCCTCTGCTCTGGAGACCTGTTGACCTTTGAACCGCCGCTTCAAGGTAACGCGATTGATTCCAAATTCCTTTGCAACCTCAGCATATTTAGGATTCAATTGTTGATTCAATTGGGCAATGGCTTGCTCTATAATCGCTTCGTTGGGTTGCATGGTTGGGTGGTTGAAGTTGAAGAGTTTGCAGGGTTTCATGGAAAAATTACGAGTTCGTTAAGTGGAAGAGTTGGTGAATCACGTTACTTGGTGGCCGTCCGTGGAGGAGAAGACATTGGGCCCCTAGCAAAGTAAGTTGCAAGCGCAGCCCCGACAGGCGTATCAGGGTGCAGGCGGCCCGTGAAGCCGTCGTCGACTGCGCATCAAGCACGACGATTTCAACGTGCAAATGGCTTGGGAACTGGGATGCAGGACATTCAAGCATTATGCGAGCATGATTCCGCGCCCTTCCTTGAAACTCTAGGCCTCTGCCAATGGGGGTGATGATCATCGTTTTGTGGTGGCTGACGATGGGAGGTTGTTGTTCCGGGCAGTTTTGAGGCATTTGGCGCTGAGCCCCAGTCGATCAGGCCCTGTGGCAGCCCTGTTACGCTTCTGCACCTCTCTCATCCCGCGCAGTCTTGCTGCATTCCGCGAATTATTACCAGCTGCAAACGAGGCAGCTACCACTCCTCCGGTGCGCAGTGTGTTCGAGTCTAGGAAGTCTAGAAAGTCGAGACAGTGTTTGCTCTGCTGCCTGATGCTAGCGCAGCACTGCCTGTCCGGATTTCGGCTGCGGTTTGCGCCAATCTGCAGGCTCTCTCTCAGCATTACAGCCAACCAAGTTGAGCCAGCCCGCCGCCCTTTCTCAACTACTAAAGGGCGTGCTGGAAGCAAACCAGGCCCCGTCCCTTCACCGGAAGAGATAGCATGGCTGGCGGGGACGACCAGGGCGGCGGGAGATCGATTCCATTTCCAGGAAAATTCGCGGGGAAAATATTGTTCAGCCGGAGAATCATCTTGCGCAAATGTAAATAAAAAAGACAAAATGGGGCGAGAGGGAAAGGCGGCGTCTACTTCTGTTTTCCCATTTGCCATTCTACCAATCACTATGTAAAATTTAAACCTTGGGATACTGGATTCCAGCGCACGGTTCCCTTCTCGCAGGTGCGAAGGTACGGATACTTCCCTCCAAATCCCTCGTATGTAGATATGTACGTATGTACTGTACTTGCTACCTTCTCTCACTAGCCCGGAATGGGATGCTGCTGAGGTAGATAGTCCGCACCTGTAAAACGTACTCTAGGGGAAAAAAGGTATTCCATGCCAGTACTTTTTACCTCTAGATATAACCCGTATGGGAGCGACATATCAAAGCTGGTAGATGGACGGGTAAAGAAGCCGTTCAATGAGTATTCTATGACATACATTTCCTGCCCAGAACGATTTTCACACGGATAATACAATCAGGAAATAGGAAATTCGTGTCCGTACATCTGACGGTACGCCAATTTCATAAATAATGGGGCACATTATCACCAAAAATAGAGGTAAAAGTCGTAAATCAAGCGGCGAAATAATGAGAAGATGGTCATGTGCTAATAACAATAACAAATCGTTGAACGAAACGGAGACAGCTTAATAATAACGTTTAGGAAACCCGAGGGAAAAGCATAAACACAATAAATGGCCAGTTAAGGGGTATGAAAATAAAGAAGAAAGATATAACGGGCTGGATAGAGATGGGGAGATAATCGATGTGCGAAGATTTAATCCCGAGAAAACATCCCTGGGACAGCTTGAACACCAAAGGGTGGAGAAGGATATAGCAAGCAGACCACAATCAGACTTACGAACCGAATCAGAAACAAAACGGAGCGAATAAAAAATAAAAATAAATAAAAGTGAAGGCAACAAAATAAAAATAACAATTCGAAGAAAGGAAACGTTCAACGATGATACCATCCGTCCCTACCAGAAAATAAAGGACTAGCAAACGAGCAAGCAGGCTTCACAGATCATCCCTGGTTTTGATATTGATATGGGCCGCCACGGTGTTGGCCATAGTTTTCCGCCTGACCTGCAGGACCGCCATTGGGTCCTGAAACGACTGGGTATTGCACAGGGGCCGTAACATCATTGTAGTGTGAAGCCCCTGACGGCCGCATCCCACCTTGGCTTTGCTGATAAACATACCCCGCGTTCTCAACTGGCGAGGTGTATATTTGTTGCTGAGCATCATACACAGGAATATTGGAGACGGCCGCCGCGCCGGTCAAGTCATATGCCGTTGCACCAACTGGAGACTGGGCGATGTCCGAAATGGGTAACTCGAGCCGCTGCGACATGGCATTATACGGAGGTGGATATGTGGCGGAAGTATGGTGAGAGTTGAATTGTTGGCTGGTTCTGGTTGTGACTGAGTACACGCTCTGCTGCTCGCTGACTGATGGCGAAGCCGACTGTGGATAAGGCGAGAGATTGTATCCCCCCTGCCCACCAGCTGAGATGGACCTCCCTCCCATTCCCAGTGAGACGGCAGTTAGCTCATTTTGCACAGCATGCATCTGAAGATGGTCAGCTAGTGAAGAGGACTGAGTGGTTGTATAGCTTTCCGCATTTTGTGCCGTTGAAGTGCTCAAAGTTGAGTGACCAAGGTTGGCGTTGCTTGCTTGATCTGATTGGAAGGAATTTTGGTAGGGCATTGTGCCTGGAAGCGGACTTATTGCTGGTGACTGGCCACTACCGGCTTTCGGGCGGGGTGGGTAGCTTCCTATCTCAATTGAGCTGATAAGGGTATCTGCACATATCGTTCGTTGTTTGACGAGACTTAGGACTGGCATGGCAATCTGCTCCATGTGCTTTGCTAGGTGCACGGAGAGCTTCTTCCAACTGTTACAAATATTGCCACAAAATCGACACGCCTCGTCCTGGGGTTTCTTTGGGTTAATATGGTGGCATTCTTCAACCAACTTCCACACTTGGTCAACCCCCTGATCGTGAGCCGAGCTTTGTTGGTTATCCGTCTTCTTTGCTGCTCCTTTATGGTTCCCACTACCACGTCCTCTTGAAGATTTAGCTTTCGGCTCTGGCATTTTGTGCTCTCGAACGAGATGTTGCACGAAATTATCTTTCCGGTGGCATCTATGCGAACAGTCTTGCAAGTTGCAGGTCCACCACTCCAATTGTCGATGGCGTTCACTCTCGTGCCGTACCCAATCGGCTTTCCTCTTAAAAGATTTCGGCTCTGTACATTCAGGGAATGTACATGTAAATGGCATAACGTCTTCGTGAACATGTTTCGTCCAGTCAGATGGTTTCTGAAACGCTTTTACCTTATAGCAGAGAGAACATTCAAACTGAGCGGGAAGACGTTTAACTGGTGGAAGAGGAACGCCATGGGGGAAGAGTGCGGCAGTTACAGTTCCTTCGCCAAAGCCACTCATATCCTCATCTGGGTCGGCTGAGGTGGTTACTTGGAACTGCGCAAACGTGGAGTCTGGATCTTTCGAGCTAATTCTGGGGCGAAGCATTGTGGCTTCACCCCCCTGCTCAAAACAATGTTTTCCTGAGGTGCAATTTTGCATATTCACTGCTTGAACATGTTGCAATTTAAGGTCAATGAGCTTTTTATATCGACGTAACTGCTCCTGGGCGAATCGGTTTATCAATTCCAGGTCATGAAGCCTCGGGTTGAGCTGCTGAATCTGGGTTTTGAAGCCTTCGAGCGTTGGTACAATGGGGTCCACTCTGAGAGTGAAATCCATAGTAACCCCCTTGTCACCCATATCCTCAATTTCATCATCCTCTTCCTCATCGTCATCATTTAGCCCTCTCCCCGACAGAGGACTTGGAGCAAGGGCTTTGTCTTGAAGCGGAGAAGCAAGGGTGGGAACGGGAGGACCACCAAAGTTTGTCATTAACTCCAGCAATCCACCTGATCCGGGTGATTTTGAAGTTTTCGGTAGATCGCTTTTGCTGCGACTGCGTCTCATGAAATTATTTTTCCAGGGGATCGACGATGAGCTAGGAGACGGTACTCCGGCGGGTGTACCACCTCCAACCGCGGCAATCTGTCCGGTCATAGCCCAAACAGCACCCCCTGTTGTCGAGGGGGACCTTGGGGAACGAGTAAAACTGGGCTTCCTCTGGGGTAAAACTGAGCTACCCAACCCGCCTTCGTTTAAGTCTTTGCTTTTAGGCTTATCGACGGATTCTGTGCTGGATTGTTGTTGGGCGGATTCGGCTAATTTGCGTTTCGCACTGCTGCTGCTCCTCTTAGGTAAAAGCTTGTTAGTATGTTTGAAGATACTATTTCTTCTAGTGTGCTTCTTTTCTTTATCGACACATGAAGGATTGAAGGAGCCGCCGGATACATGCAAGCTACGGATATCTGATTCACTCATTCTCCGCGTGGTGCCCCATGTGGCAGCGCGGGACGCAGTTTCGATATTTTCAGCAGCACGCCCAAATCTCGCCATTGCAGCATTCGAGCTCGTTGGTTGATGTCTGGTATCGCCGATGTTAGGGTTTCTAAGTGGATCTTGCCAGGGTCGAGCTCTGATAAATTGACGGGGAAGTGGTTCCGTATTTTGATTTTCATCGTCGTTGATGATTGGAGGAAAATACCCTCCTTCGGACGGTTGGTCTCGAGAATCTAAGTCCACTTTTGCCGGGGGTGTCTCTGGCAATTTGCTTGAAACACTCGAATCATTGTCATCCTCTATATCTTCCAACCCGCTGTCCTCGTCGATTAGGACACCAGGCCCAGGAATTTTAGAATCATCAAAGAACTGTTGATGGGTCGCGACCGGGTCTCCAGTACTTTTGGCTCTGCGGCGAAGCGTCACCAGCTTGCTTCTTCTGCGAGGCTTACGACCAGAAGCGCCATTATCCTCCACTTCGCTACTAACCTCGCTAACAGACAACCACTGTTCTACGTCTGCATTCTTTTGCTCTCGTTTTCGCTGCTCTATCACTTCTTTGGGGCTTAGGACATAGATGTCACCTCGAGAAGTAGGGTCGAGTCCGCTTGCCCCTGTGGAAGAGTTGGCGACCCATGACCCATCTTCCGCACGTAAAGATGATGGGGGAACTGAAATAGACCTGTAGTGTGAGCCTACGAAGTGACTATCGTCAGTGTCGTCGTCCTCGTACTCATGCTTGTTGTCGGTTGGGGCTAGGTGAGACGACGATAACGTAGGTCGACCCCTCCTGTCTGGTCTCCGGTCCATTGGTCCATCATTTCTAGCAGGCGAATCGCCACGGGTATAGCTCGACACTTTAACGATTGGGCTCGTAGGCCGATCGCTATGAGAAAAATTATTAACTTCAAGCGTGTCGCTGCAAGGGCTGGTTGTTGTAAGTGTTGGTGTTTGCTGAAACCGATGGGCAGGAATATCCATTCTTGACGGCCGGTGCGCTTTATCTCTTCCACCAGACATACTAATAAGGTGTATGTTTTGGCCGTCGGATGGTGGGCTGGGGGTATTTGTAAGCCCCGGGCTCAGAAGTTGCGACGCCGTTAATGTTGTCGTTTCCAAGTGTTGCTCATTATTTAGCCTTGTAGGCTCCTGTGGTATGTGATGCTCTTCTGCTTCTGATATCGGTAGTGTAAGGGGCTCTAACTCGGGATGGATGCCAAAATCTGGCTCCAAGAAGAAGGGGTTGTCAGTCTCGGGGGATCCGAGAGAACTAAAATCGCTATATCCGTTGTCCGCGTAATCGGAGGGGCTTAAGAAATCCTGGTTGGATGTAGGAGAGTGGACGTTGCTCTGGGGGTTGGTATTTGGCTGGGGGTGTGTGGCACTACCATTCAAGCCACCTGGGAGGTAGAGATTGTTTGGGGAGACTGGGAACAAGAAGTTGTTGAAGCCCTCCTCTGGCGATTCTGCGTTCGGGCGTCGATTTTCCAATTCAGAAAGATTTACCGTTGCTGAATCACTATGCGAACCTAGTGGTAATTGTTCGTCGCTGTTGGAAGGGTTCGGGAGAAAGGGATCGCTGTAGCTTTGAGCTTTGAAGGCCGATAGATTCGGAGACTGGTTTTCGGTAGGTCGGGGAGATGAGGTTGCAGCCGACATAGCTTATAAAGAATAATGGCCTGGAAAAATGGATCAAAAGAATAGATCGGCCAATGCCCGACTGAAACTTAAGGTGAACAGCAGGAACGGAAATCACTAGCTGTAGGAAACGTAAGAGAAAATTCTCCTGATGATCTCGTATCCCACTTCGAAGCAGACGCTGCAATCGCGGTCACAGTGACCTACGAGTCAAGTCTATGAGTCGGCCAAGATGCAAAGACAGACGATCACGGATGGTGGCCACCTTTACATTCTAGCAAGGTATTGTTTGTAGAGAAGTTTGGGAGGTTTCACGCAAAACAGCTAACCTTCTCGCGTAACTGGTGGTGAAAAGGTTTGCGAGTATTGGGATCGCTCCGGGATTAGACCGTCGTCCCTCGTAGTGCCTGTTTGATGAGTGCGGTTGTTGGAAACCCCGCAGCTGGGGACATAGGATGGGGGGAGGAAGGGCTTGTTGAGCTTTTAGAATATTTCAATTGCGTGGGTGCCTTGCTTGAGAGCGATGAGCGATCAAATGGATGTTCTGACCTTCAAACAAAAAGTTACTGCGCAGAGCCGGTGGAGGAGGAGGGGGAATTGCAAATTCGGGGGCGCCAAATCCAGCATGGATAAACGGTGGACCTTTGAGCAGTTAGTAATCGGAGCCTGTCAGAGCCACCAACAGAACAGCGCCGGGGGAGGACGGACTGCAGAAGAGGTTCCTTTGCCGAGACGGACACGGCGCAGTCTACGGCTGATTAGATGGAAAAAAAGCCTGCCGGTTGACCTTGAGGCTTGACAGAAGTCTGCCGTGAGACGGTAGCCAATTAGAGCCGCACTCCCCCCGGCCCTATTTCAACGACCCATGTATGTATGTACAGGTACATGTGCAGCTGCTTTTAAAGTGCAAGTGGGAGCTTTGAGCGAAAATAATCTCCTCCAAGCGACATAGGTATATTTTCAACCCGATATTGTTAAAGGGAGAAGAGCATTTGGTTTTCATAGAAGTATATATAGCAAGGGGAATTATGGTAACTTTCCCCGCGCACCCACGATCCAGAGGGAGATCGGAATCTAAGCTCAAGCCTAAGGGCGGAACCCACAAGATCGAAAAAAATCCATCAGCGGTCGAAACCAAAGCCTTCAAATTGTTCAAGCGGCGGCCATATCGGGCCTAACAGAGCCCTATTGTTGGGCTGACAGGGCAGAAAGTGCTCCCGTTTTACAGACTGTACTTTGTACATGTACAGTACATACATACAGGCAAGATAGTAAGTACCCTGCACACAAGGCCTCTTGCCAACTTGTGGGTTTCGCCACATACTTTAAAGAGTTAAAATTGATCAATACTGCGCAGTTCACAAGAAAAAGGCAACATCAAATCGTATCGTAGGAGAATCCATACCTGTGGACATGATAAAAAAGAGTCCACATTTACTTCATTTCATGGAGTCGGGGCAAGGGGTCAGTCAGTCTCTGGTCGCTCAACCTGACACACGCTGCGCATGAGACGGGCTCACCAACTCTTCTTATTTTCATTATCGTTGTTTCCTGCACTGGCCGGTGCTCAGCCATCCTCACCGTGAGGGTTGGAGAATAGTTATCTTCCTTGAGGATTTTTGGGTCCCACAAAGCAGATACCGGCCCCCACTCCCCCTCTGATTTTTAAGGCAAAATAATGAGAGACATGGAAACTCACCATTTGAAAATCCTCTCCTCGATTTTCTTCGAAATTTTCAGCAGATGAAACGACACGGGTAGGACGACTACTCATGGCTGTGGGAATGTCTATTCTGCGTATCTAGGAGATGGCGGATTGGTCGCGGAGGACGTTAAGGCGTCCGAGGAGGAGATTCTCCGGTAAAAATCTTAAAAAAAATATTATTATTTTATTATTATTTTATTTTATTTTAATTTTTATATTAATTTTTTTTATTTTTATCCCGTCGATTCTCGACCCCTTCGTTCCTACACTAGGGGGGAAGAAGATCTCGCTGGTACCTTTGTGTGAACACTGATTGACAAAACCCCTCTTGCACGAAATAAAGACAGTATCAAGCCGAGTTAGAGGGAAAGCAGGCGGCTCTGGGGCATTGAAACCTTGAGATATATACTCTGTACGGTCTTCATACCTAGGTGCTGGCGGCTACTTCATATCCAAGGTCGACCAATCAATATGGGAATGCCGAAAGTCCGTTTGTGAATCGAGTTTAAACTAAACGTCCATTTTCGTTTTACCGGGGCCGCAGATTGCCTGAAAGAAAGTCGTATCGAGTTTATATCCGATCTTCTGTCAGCTTCTTTTTGCTATGAAAGGCACGCTGCCCTCTTTGACTTACATCAGCCTCAGTTCAACCAGAGGCTAGGATAGAAGAACTAGTCACACTCTTTTAATCTTACTTGGTTTGAGTTATCTCTATCAATTTCTTTGTTCCCCCCCGCCACAGTACTATTATAAAGCTCCTAAATTACAACACAAAATAAACAGCTTTTCTATTAAGAATCTTTTGATCATTTTTTTTCTGAAACTAAAAAAACAGTGTAGCTTGCAAAAACATCTAGATAGATCTACGGAAATCTTTATCCAGGCGACACGGGCACGGCATGTTCCAGTGATTTTCCTTTTTCTCAAACAACATCTTCGATATCCCTTCTTCGCGCACGATTGATTCCGCTTGTGGAGGGAGCACATCTTCCTTCCATAGGTTAGTTTGGCTTATCAGGATACATCCGAATCCGAGCAATGCGGACTGGATGGATCTAAATATCGACTGTCAGACTCCCTTCTTCCGCTCCTACGGTCTCGTCAGTTCACACATTCACATACCACAGCTTAAGGATCGCCTGCACTATTCTTTCTATCATTTCTACTTTCCAAGGCCGGAAGTTTTATTCCTTCCGAGTGCAATATATGGACTCCGATCGGACGCTGCCCAAAAGCAATGCGAGCGGTTTGGGAACTAGGAGACACGATTCGCGAGGCGAGGAACGCCAACTTTCTTATTTACAGCTTAAAAAGGCCGTGGAAGATGCCCTAAGGCGGTTCGAAGATGTGGAAGACAATCTAGCGAAAAAATGGAATGATTTGGTCGATTTTGCGACGTTTATCGATAAAAAGGGGTTAAAAACAACCGAAGATGAATTTAAAGAAGTACACAGGGGCTTTGGTGAGTTTTAAAAAAAGAAAAGAAAAAGAAAAGGGGAGCGAGAGAGGAGAGGAGAAAAGAGGACTTTATTTACTATTATTTTGGTATGTAACAGGTCTAGAGCTTCCGAATATCATCTATCAAGGTATTGCCGACTTGTCGACCTTGAAGCAGATCCAGGAGATGCAGGGGGATACAAGCATCACCACTGCAGTCTTGGAATCTTTGCAGAAAGATATATATCATTGCGAGTATGTCACTCTATGTACTCTTCTTTTCCCGCTTCTTCGGATAACTTATTCTAAAATGCATCCCAGGTCACTGGTGTTTATGATGAAATAAGAATAACTGATTGCTAACTGTTCAATAAGGAAACGGTATGAACAATATCAGAAAGACCTAAGAGGCCTTAGAGAAGATTTTAACGAATATAAGAAGGATCACAAGGAAGAGCTGTAGCAGAGGAAACGTGAACGAGAGGAACTTGCACCGGAAGTCCCCAGAGGAACAAACCGAACCAGGTCGTGACTACTCTCCTACAGTCGATTTCGAGGCTTAGTCCGACCAGACATCTAGTTGGACATGGTTAGAATATTCAACCCAGATTATTGCTAGAACCGGGACTCTATATCAATCTCATCTAAAGTACACATACATTGCTGGGCTGTTTTCTTCACACAACATAAAACTGACTATATCCCAAAAACTAAAGGCGTTTCCAGTTGATCATTCTAGAGAGTAGTTGATCAATATAACTGTGTGTGTTAAAAATTTAGTGTTTCGGGATTGAGAAGATGTGGATATAATTTAGATGAGATGATATGAGGTTGATATGCCTAGGCATTTCGATTTTTCCTTCCCTCTTAAGTTACTCATCTTTTTGCAAATTATATCCAACTAGGACCTGAGTCTCATATGAGTATCACAGTAAAATCTCTTCTTTTCAATTACCTCAAATTTGACATGTTTGTTTTATTTGTTATTTTATAAATATTTCCCTTTTGAATGTGGCTTGAAGTGTCAAAGAAGCTCTTGAAATTTATCTTAATATTCTTACTATTTTCCTATATTCATATAATAGCTACGAAATTGATATGAGATTCTTTGCTTCAGTTTTGAACTAAGCTTTGTGAGCTTTCTGTAGCTTCCACTCACACCGGATGTAAGCAAAAAAAGAACAACTTAAGAGCAAGTAGTTAATACGAAGAAATACAGCCTTGTAATAAAGGATATACCCGTTCCAAAAAGGAGGAATATAATATAAGTTACCAGGATACATCCGAGCCACATAAAGCAAGTAATGCCGCGGATGAGCAAGCTGAGGAGGGCTAGATATAAATACAACCATCCGAGCTCTGTTTTTCTTCCTCCTCTCATAACAATCAGTCCTACCAGTTATCGACCTCTGAAAATTTTAAAAGTGATCTAGAAACAGCACCGAAAAAATCTCCTTCACCTCCTATTACCTTTTATAATAACTCTTGCTACTCGCTCTACTGCCAAACTTCGGAAGGCTTTGCCTCCTTCGATTGTAATATGGGTTTTAGTAAAAACTTGAAGGCGAATATTGAAGCCTTTTTCGAAATCAAGGAGGCAGACAAGGCTGCCTGGGAACCTGAAGAGTATCATAAACAGACTGAGGTTATTCTTACCTACATTGAGGACGGCATTTCCGGGTTTACCGCGGACATCGACGACGAGAGTTTAGAACACTATCAGGGTTTATACGTGAACTATGGTCTTAACAAACCTCGAGAAGAAATTGAGAAGGCATGGGAATATGGTAAGGCATACAAAAGAAAAGATAGGCCTGATTTCCTCCTTGAGATTGTGAGCAACAACTAACCAGGCTTTTCCAGTTAACGACGAGATAAGGCTACCGTTTGAAAGTGTCGCGAAGATGTGGGCTGAATTGAAGGATCTCTGTGCCAATCACGGGAGCATCGAGGAGGAAGTGCTCAAGGAGTTGAAGAAGAAATTGGATGGACAGGAGTAAGTTTATCAAGTTCGCTTTTTTTTTTTTTTTTTTTTTTCATTATTGTATTTCTTGTACTCCGTATACTTTTTCTGTTGCTTGAGTTTGCAATGAAGTCAAGAAAATCAGCTAACATCGGATAGGGAAATAATTATAGGAATCGAAGACAAACTTCGCAGCATCGAGAGGAATTTCATTGTAGGCAAAGACGACGATGACAAGACAGGCAAACCTGCGGGAGGCCATGAAAATATGGCTTCGATAGCCGTCTAGGCTACCGTTGTTGTCCCTCTTCCGATATTATTTTTGTCAACTTGCAACCGATTTTCGGTTTCAATAGGATTCACAATTGGAATCACAACAATAATAACAATGAAATGAACCTGCTTTGCTAAAGTCCTCTTCATAGCATCACACCCTCTATTTAAGTGTTTTCTACCCAATTGAAGGCAACGTAGTTCGCAATGTTTTGACACGGAGATATTTTAGCCCGTAGCAGAGTTTCACTCGAGCAGAGTTAATGTCATGTTAACCTTCCTCGATGTCTTCTAACCGGGTTTGTGAGATTCCAATCTTCACCCACACCGGGCGTGAAAACAAAGAAAAACTGAGAGCGAGTAGTTAACATGGAGAGGAATACAACACTGTAGCAAAGGATACATGTATTTCAAGAAGGGGGGGAGGGGGGAGAATAGAGTATGAGTTACGAAAGAGAGAGCAAGAGGGATTGAAAAAGGGGCTATGGCCGGCGAAAATAATATTAGTTAGGGCATCTTAAATCACGTGGCCACTAGCCAAAACAGAAGGATTAATTTTCCGGACGATGGTCCAACTGCTTGTTCGCGATGAAAGCAATATTGCGTTGCTTCTTCACAATACTGCCAGTTCCCGCTGAAGCGCTGGAGGTGAGTTGGTAGCTGAATGTCCTGGGCAAGTAAACAATCTGTTGGAGTACAACTAGGCTAGAGTCGGCATAGAAATGTTCATGTTCACTGATCTCTATCTAACGACGAACGAAAATATATGGCTTTATATACACAAATTTGATAGCCGAGGGATATAAGAAAATGACTCTCATTTGCCGTCAACCAGACTTAAGCCATTCCATTTCTCCGTGAAATCTCTGACATGCGGTAATTTGCCGGAATGCGGCATTTGCACACGGGCTTGGCATATCGCCTCCAACACACCCCCCCAGGTTCGAATACGCATTTTGAAGCTTTCGAACCTGCGAAATCCACCCCAATATGACCTCGTACGCAGATAGTTCTCTTGCAGCTCCGTAATACGGTCCTTGACGTCTCTTAAGCGCAGCATGCGCAAGAATTCGGCGTGTTTTTGCGGGCTGAGAGCCTTTGTAAGCCCGTCCGCAAGCATCTTTGCGGTCG
>JAFEJD010000332.1:0-13150 GCA_018296065.1 Blastomyces percursus
AAGTTCACATGTGTATTGAACTCCTCGATAGGTGATTTTAAGATGATTTGAGATCTCTTCATAAGTCCATCCAAGACTGCGAAGAAGAAGGATATCTCGACGTTGATCGCGGGTTAATCGTTTTGGAGGTGTAACAGGAGGTTCTGCAGGTTCTGGAGGTTCAAGAGGAAGATCCATCTTGATGATAATAGAATGAGTATATGCTGTATAGACAATATCTGCTCTGTACGCGTAGAGGAAGAAGATAATACTTGAACGCACGCCCCCAGAATGATAGTTAGTATGCCACTAAAATATTAGGGTGGCCCTAACGAAAATTGAGGGAAAGTGACCCGCTTGCTTGTGTCGCTTGCTTGTAGATTAGTTATGTAGTTAACTAGTTAATTAACTAGTTAACTAACTAAATTTAGTTAACCTTAAAAGGGCTGACCTCGGGAATCAGCAAAGCAATCATGTGACCACGTTCAAAGTCCCGAGGTCAACGAAATTGGCAACCATCGACATCACAGGAAGTACAGCTGTTATCTCGCTATCAACGTATGCGTAGACACTTTTTGAAACCTCGTCGTTGGGCATCCATCCCGAGCCCAATATGGACCCGATCTTGCCTCCTGATTGCGATTAAGGGGAATCAGCCTTGCAGGCCAGGCCAGTTGAAAGTCTGGGGCCAGCCAGGACTGAGGCGATGGCAGAGTGCCGCCTCTGTGGTTGGTGAGCCATCATCGACCATTTATGCCCTTTCAACAGCGCCGGGTCGAGCGGCCATTGCGATTATTCGAATATCCGGGCCAGCGTGTGTTCAGGTTTGTTGTTGTTCGGTACAAAAAGCACATCAATTACAATGCTCGGTTTGCTAAAGTTGTCACTGCGGCTGTGTGCCTAGATCTATAACGCTCTCTGTCCCAAATGTCCGCTCCCAGAACCTCGAGTTGCCGCCCTTCGCACCCTCTTCGACCCTTCCCTTCCACCTTCTGTCAATAGTATCCTTGACAGAGCGGTTGTGCTACACTTTCCGGCCCCAAAAACTGTTACGGGAGAGGATGTCCTTGAATTGCACATCCATGGCGGACCTGCCGTGGTAAAAGCCGTTCTCAATGTAATTCCCCGATGCGTGAAATCTACTTCTAATGACAAATTTGCACCATCTTCCATCCGATACGCCGAACCCGGTGAATTCACCCGTCGTGCATTCTTGAACGACCGTCTATCTTTACCTCAAATCGAAGCCCTGGGAAATACTCTTTCTGCGGAAACCGAACATCAGCGCCGTTTGGCCATCCGGGGAACCAATGATTCTCTTGCAATTAGATACGAACGTTGGCGTCAGCAGTTACTTTATGCCCGCGGAGAAATGGAGGCACTGATCGATTTTTCAGAAGACCAGCATTTCGATGAATCAACTGAGGAGCTTGTGTCTTCTATTACAAGAGAAGCTCGCAGTTTGGTTCGACAGATTAACATGCACATTGAGAACGCTTCCAAGGGAGAACTGTTGCGGAATGGGATCAAAGTTGCCCTTCTCGGGGCTCCCAACGCTGGTAAGAGCTCGCTGTTGAACAGAATTGTCGGGAGAGAAGCGGCTATTGTGAGCAGTGAGGAAGGGACTACAAGGGATATTGTGGATGTCTGCGTCGATCTTGGTGGCTATTTCTGCAAGTTTGGGGATATGGCTGGATTGCGATCTGGCCACACAACCCAGGCTGGCCAGATGCCCATCGGTGCAGTGGAGCAAGAAGGTATTCGAAGAGCCAAGGCACGTGCACTGGAATCGGACGTTGTTATTGTGGTTCTTTCATTAGAGGAAGATCATGGCGGGACGGGTGTGAAGTTGGTCCTGGAGCCGGAGGTTATTGACGCCGTTCAAAGCTGCATAGCTCTCGAAAAGCACATGATTGTGGCAGTTAACAAGTTCGACAAATACTCTCCAGCCACGAGTACGGATGGAGCAGCGCGAGGGCTTGTCGATAGCTTGGCTGGGAAGATCACATCCGTGGTACCCCACATTGCCCAAGATCAGATCTTTCTAATTTCTTGTAGGGAGGCCGAGAACGAGCAATCCGAAACCGCCGATCCCGGCAATATACAAACCCTACTTAAGGAACTAATTCGCACATTTGAAAGGATGTCGACCCCATCTGAATTGGAAAACGGAAATGATCAATTTGATAAATTATATTGGGAAGACTCGTTGGGAGTCACGCATCGACAAAGTTCTAATTTACAAAAATGTGTCCAGCACTTAAACGACTTTCTATCCCAAACATGCCAAACTCCTGATAATGCTGGAAACGCTGAACAAATTAAGCTGGACATCGACATCGTAACGGCGGCAGAATATCTTAGGTTCGCGGCCGATTGTCTGGCGAAAATTACCGGCCGTGGCGAGAGCGGGGATGTGGAGGATGTCTTAGGCGTCGTATTCGAAAAGTAGTTGCCCCCTAGCAATTGAGGCTCTCACTTTCTTTATTGGCGATAACCGTGATACTGACAATGTACCTGCCCACAGATTCTGTGTCGGCAAATGAGTGTAGGTTTCAGTTCCGTTGAGCAAATCTAAGAACAGCAAATAGCTCGTAATCGAAGCTCCGTCGTGGCGTCGTAAAGCGAGGCTAAAAACATTCTCTCTTGCTGTTCTTCCCTGCGCTTCCTTTCCCTTCTTAACCTCTCGTCGCAGATTCGAAATGAATCACGCTGTCTGCTCCCTTCCTCCTCGGCCTTCGGCTATGAATCGTCGCTATCTCCATCGTTGACATCATTGTAAC
The DNA here is from genome assembly GCA_018296065.1 of Blastomyces percursus. Lineage (NCBI taxonomy): Eukaryota > Fungi > Ascomycota > Eurotiomycetes > Onygenales > Ajellomycetaceae > Blastomyces > Blastomyces percursus. Next base: position 2,763 of record JAFEJD010000332.1, read on the forward strand.
CGCCCCGTCCTTGCAAACATAATGACATACTGGTTGAGGGTACAGATCGCTCGTTGGGACAGTTATAGCCACCACGTCCCATCGGTGCTTGCATAGAGCGAAGGCTACGCGGAAAGTTGCGCGTGTTTTGCTTCAGATCCGCGGACCGGTTGCTTTGGGTTGAGATTGAGCTATTCGGTTGCGTCGTGGATTCCCCGAGCTAGTTTAAATTATACTTGTTGCTTTCAGTTGTAACCTCCGCGGCCCATGTGGTGGATGTTTGTGGTTATGATTTTGATTCTGTCTTTCTTTTGCCGTTTGTCCTGATAGATTTGATACAAATATCGATAAAGGAGTTTTGAGGTGAAATTGGACGAAAAAGTATTATAACGTAGGACGCAAAGTTTAAAGAAAGATATGAACTATTATATATCTTGGTGAACGAAAGAATTCGAAAATGAAATTCAAAATGTGTTTATATGTGAAGATAGAAAACAACATTAACAGGCAGAAAGGACGAAATCATCGCAATATATATAGGCCCGTTTTCATTTATTCGAGATTCCTACCTAGCCACACATAAACACCAAATGAGAGATACAGACAGATTGATACAACGGATACCTGGGCCTTGAGGTATCCATTTCATTTACTCGTTATGACTAAATCCTAGTCAGTAGGCATCCGAGAGAATATAAAAATACAACGTGTGATACAACCACAAAACAAGTCCCGAAACAGTCGAACAAAAAAAAAAAAAAAAAAATTTTGTAAACGAAAACTGATTGGAAATTGGAAATCACCTAGGATAAAATGGTCTCCCAAGGACAAACGAATAAGCCGCAAGATCCCTCCATCCGTGCAATGCCAAGTCGTGGAACACCGTTTCCCTCAGCAGGTACTGCGCACAAGAGAGACAATAATACAAAAACGTGTATTACGCGGGCCGGGATCCATGACCAAGGAAATATTCTGGCCTGCATAACAAGCCACGATATCCTCTTTTGGGGCTTATGTGCTCCACTAGCGCCCCAGCCTGCTGAAAGCACTATTCTTTTCTTGTTCATTGATGAAGCTAAGGACGCTAGTCTGGGATTATGAGGATCCTGACAGGGGAGCGCCTGGAAAACGACGAAGCTAAGGCTTAGAGGCCGAGTCACGTTGGAAATTCCAGGCGGTTGGCACCTGGTCAGTGAATAATTCATGATGGGCATGAATGTTGTGGGGGACTTGGCCTTCATGATGTACCTGTCTGCTTGGTCCAGTCACCAAAGTCTAAAATAAAATACAACTTTCCTGCCCTGCGCTGGCTCTGGCCGTGCTATTGATTAGTTTGAATGAATGTTTTTACTTTTCAAAGGATTGATAAAGCCTTCCCTTTCAATGTTGGATGGATAAGGTGCCTAAACGAAGGGATGTAGCTTCAGTTCCCCTTACATTGAGGTATAGAAACGATCTGGTTTCAAAACTAGAAAGGAGAGCGCCCTGGAGGAGGCTTTGGTATCACGTGGATGCAGTTTTCAGCCTCAAGTCACGGGCTGAGCCTAAAACTAAAAATAGAAATTTAAAGTGAGATTAAGTTTTCCGCTAGATTTAATTTGGTTATGACCTAACCCATTTAAGGTGGTTCCTTGCAGTAACGTCAAACGACAGGACACGTTGGTCGACGAACTCGTTTAGCGAACTCGTTACACGATGCAGGCCAACCTGAATAAGTCAGACTGGATAAAGCCTGACGATCGACGAGACCGAAAATCAAATTACGAGGAAATAAATGCCGAGCTGTAGCCCCCAGATAAAGCACCCTAGAGCGCTAGTTAGAGAAAAGGGCCACTTCTGACTAAGTTAGAGACCAGAACATTCTCGGGATACGACGTGGTTCCAGGATAGCCCAGCTGATTCACGGCGAATTTTAAATACCAAGAAAACAAACGCGTGCGCAGAATGAGACTTCGTGATTATTCTGCAACAGAAGGCGGAAAGAAGCAAGAAAAAGAAAAGCTGCCTTGCCAAGAGCCTAACCTCGAACAGGCCACCGACCAGCCTCGAACAAGTCCACCGGCCTAGACGCATGTCATGGCACTAAAGGCACGAAGTGACGGGTTGTGGTCAAACTAAAGGTACTAACTAGTCCGCTACCAAACGGAAGGGCGGCCGACTGATTGGTTTCCGATTTCACGGGCTGAAGACGAAATGGAGCCCCTGGGTGTGGCTTGGTTCTAATCCTTTGAGCTGATCAGATTAGTATAGGGTTTGATTCTGACGTCGTATCAAATGTCCAATCACTTCTTTCCATTTAAGTCGATTATGGGGGCGGAACGTTTGCTGTTTTATTTTTGTGAGGTGGGAACAGATGCGTACGCGCAGACGGAGCTTGTCAAATTCGTTTGCACAATGAACGAGGTGATGAAGGAGAAAGAAGAATGGGAAATCAAATGAATGCTTGGGTTGCCAGCATTTAATAACTTTTAATTGAAAACCCATTCCAATAGGAAAGGGAAATACATTTACGCCGCGTACGGCCCTGCTGGGAAGTTGCTAATGTACACGGGAATAACACCATGGAACAAAGACCATCATATGAAAACGAAATAGATGTAAAGCAGTCAATGGTTTTCATTGGATTCTTACTCATTTATTTTTTTATTCTAGTTTCCTCCGGTAGCAATGAACCACCCGCTAACACACTCTAAAGACCTGAAACCGCCCCACTCCGGCAACATTCCAAAACGGTCAATGACAACAATGAACAGTTCGTCCGATCAGGCTCAGTGTAGATGCGTTATTTCCTCTTTGTCTGTAAAGGCATACTTTGAAGCAGCACCGGGGAATTTGAACTTCTCAATAGCGAACAACTATTGATATGCTGGTAGTAGCGATAGTAGAAGAGATGGAATTGGATCGATATGTCTTGGACATTTCCATCAAGTAGGTACCCGCGATGTGGTTGATAGCACTACTGTGGATGGATGAATTTGCTAAATACCATGAAGAGAAATTACATTGGGACGGGCACATACCGATTAACCCTTCAGGCTCGGTTGGTTTTCAATTGACTAGTGTTCATATGCTCTGCGATATCAAAGAATGATTTTTTGCAATGCAAATTAAGATCCCGAATATATAAAATGAAATAAAATAAATAATAGATTGTACATTACCTTATCATGCAACCTTGCCAATAAAGCCCTCGCTCTCCGCATTTTGCACCCACCCCTTAGAGCGATTTCGTGCGATTTCGTGCGACATTTTCCAATAAATGCAGAGTAGAACACAACAAAGAACACGCCATTGGATGGTACAAACGCCTGTCACAGCATGTACGGCACGCCCCCGGGATCTATGCTGCCACGTGGAGCATGTGTATGGGCATTACCTAGATCCGGAGAGTTGTGCTGAAGATTTATGGCACATCTATGTCAGACTCTGTTTCAGGCTGGGCTAATGAACGTAGTCAGATTGGGAGAGGGTATTGTGGAGAACAAATTGCTTGCGAGAACAAAATGTTGCCACGTATTTTTTCAGCTAGATTTCCACATGAAAAATATGAAAATATCATATATAATTGAATAATTTCATCAATTCTTAGTATTTGAGATAACATCGTGGAATAACATTTGTCCGCCGGGAACAAGGAACAAGCCGAGCAGCGCCGTGACACGTGCGGCACGGGTCACTCCTCCAAAGAACCGAAAACTCAGTCTTACAGAAGAATGTCTCGCTCAATAAATTCTAGCTATGGATGAGCGAGGTTAGCCATCCCGAGTTGTAGCTGTACGAGAAATGGCCAATCTTCTTCTTGCTAGCCGAGGATCTATCCCCTTTATCCAAGTGGGTGAATGCTGGGTGCGAAACTTTGTCAAACGCCATCTTGAGCTCCAATCCAAGTTCTCCCGCAAGTACGATCATCAACGGGCGCTATGTAAGGATCTTGAGATTATATGTGGGTGGCTTAGGCTCGTACGACACACCATTGTGAAGTATGAGATCTGTCATGGCTCAGTCTAGGCACAAGATAATATTGAGACAAAGCTTCAATTCACTCGTCTAACTAGGTAGCCTGCGACGAGAAAACTAAGCACGAAGAAGAGAAGGAAAGGAAGAGAGGATGCCAGTCAGGCACGCGAATATAAAAACAAACAACTCGAGCGGAATAACATTTATCCCCCGGGCACATGGAACAAAGCATCGTGGAATAACATTTGTCCGCCGGGAACATGGAACAAGCCGAGCAGCGCCGTGACACAAAGGAGATAAGGATAAGGATCGAAGGCAAACAAAAAAAGGAAATTTAAAGGCTGATATTACATAAATGCGGGAGAGGTAACTAATAGAGATTGTTGACACAGACGAAGAGGATGGCTCTCAACAGCCTGGTGGGCGGCGGCGACCTAGGGCCTTGATCTCAGATGGTTCAACACCATCTTCTGCAATCTTGATTGAATAAGCTTGGTACGTACGATCTCTCTTTTTCTACTTTCTTTTTTTATTCTCCAGGGCAGCGGGCAGCAGGTATGTATAATTTCATTTACTCCAGTCGTACGGAACCTGTGTACGACACCTAGGCAAGGCTTGCACCTCTACGTGGTGTCTAGGATTAGTAGTGTACGGCGAAGCCAAGCAAGTCAAGTAGTTAGTTTGATATCACGTGGATGGGTGGTCCAAAAAGCAGTGAACTAACTTCTGCCTTAGCGAGCGATCGCTCCCTCTATTTAATCAAGCTCTTATCGCTCACAAATAAAAATAGATACAATTGAAAAGCTTGGAGCACGGAAACGTTTTACCGTAGATTCTTTTGGGGCCACAGACCTTGGTTCTCTGAGTCTTCTTGGACAAGATTGAAAACAATTGGTAAGCGAATTCTTACTGGTTTTCTTCTGCTGGACTGGTATTTATTTGCACGGCCAGGCAGACCTGCAAAACATGTCCTTGTGGAGTTATGATACAACTAACTAGTCATCGATCGCGAGCATCAGGCGCAAAGCCTTTTGAGGAGAGGGATTCCATCACGCTGGTTATCCTGCTAGGGACTCGGCTGTTCATCAGCCCCCGCGCGCGTGTCATAGTCATCGGCTGAACTACCGAACACGATCTTGGTGGATACGAGGATTTAAGTTCTCTGGCGGTGGCTGAAAAAAAATGTCCGCCTATTGAAGTTCGGCAAATCTTCAAACAAATGAAAGAGATTGGAGCAATTGTCTGCGATGATTGACAGCTGAAACCCAGATGCTAGTTAATTCTTCAGCATCATGGAGGCGCCATTGGCTGCTCACTACTGTTTGCTAGCATTTGAACCGGGGTAATCGCAGCAACGATTCAGGCATCTGTTAGTTGCCTTGACAGATTCCGCAGCAGCAAGTGTTTCCAGGTAGTTACGTCGCAAATAACTAGCTATGCAACATTGAGTCATTTTACGAGTTAGAGTGAGGGCCAGCCGGTCCCCTGGTGTGCAACGGGGAACCGAGTTTTCTTCTTCAAGATCCCCAGGTACCGAAAGTCAATTGTTTAGACTGTGGCGGTGGCAGCCTAGGTATGTCTTCTTTCGCAAAAGCTCCAATGCAAAAGAGGAACTGCTGAACATTTTGTTCTCGAATGGTTTATGCACAATGCATAGTGTTACTAGCCACGGTGGCTAGCTACAGGACATTGAGAAAAATTGACCTGAGCCAGCCCAACAGTTGTCCGGCACAGGAGCATGGAAATATACAAATATTTTGCTGTGCTAGATGATGACACAATTACTTGCGGCCCGAACCGCAGGCCCGTTGATAAGAGCTTTCAAGTCAGAGATCAGACGAACTAGGGAGTAGATACGGTCACTAGGAGTCGTATTTATCCATCTCGGGCTGAAGAATTGAGATGTATGTACTCCGTATGAGCGTGACAAGTGTGGCTGAAGTGGGCTTCTATTTTTTTTTCAGCGTACGGAGTTCAGGCTGGAGCAGGATGGGTAGAAGTAGGTAGTTATACACAATCTTATCACCCCAGGTCCCGTACATACAATCCTTCTATGACTTGCAATGACTTTTGAATCCTGCCGGTCTTCTAGCCTCCGTAAAACATGGTTTCCTCGCTGGTAGGGTCGCACCAGTTGACTCAGCTCAAGACATGTCCGTCATTCCAACTCATTATTGCTCATGCATCACCATCTCCTCGTTTTCAGTTCCCATTTTCAGCATCGTTCCTTGTAGGGTTCCCTTTTTTTCCCTTGTCTTTTCTTTTTTGAGAAATGGGCCCATTCTCGGCAGCCTGACTGAGCTGGATCACCGTGCGACAGGCAGGCATATTATGAGTAACACAACCCATCCATCCTATGCATTGTAATTTGTGGGCTTTGCGGGGGTAATCTTCCGGGGCCATAGGGCTGAGCAGCTCAAGGCACATCCATCGGATACGGTAATTTTTGCTCCTTTTTTCCCGGCCCGCCAAATTAGCCACGTTGGCAATCCGAGAGCTAGGGATTTGTGGGTGAAAGTGGTATACATGGTGGATGTATCTCACAGGTACCGGTGGTTGCTGGGCGTTTCGGTTGCACAGGGAGGCTGGGGCGTGGCTTGACCATGACTGTCGTCCTTTTGCTTCTCTTTTCTCCTCCTTAGAACGGAGTAGCTTTGTCCAGATACTGACTATCGACGAGTGGGATCTTCCCGGAATCGACGTATGTCAGCTGATTCAGCCATGGGCTACGTTGAACGGACGTTTATGCTGAGAAAAGAGATGGGGCCCGTCCAATCCGGTCAATGCCGGCCGTTTTAACTGAAAAATGAGGCAGTTTTTATTTATCCTCGTTCTTTTCGTTCTACGCGGCGGAGTGCTGTAAGAGCGCATCAATCCTAAGTGAACCACTCTACGGCATAGTTCGGAAGCAATACTAAGTAAGAGTACTAGGAACCCTCCCGGGTGAGCTGCAGCAGGAACATGAGAAGAAAATGGTAGTTCAGGCGAAGATTAACCGGTTCTGAACTATCATAGATCACTTTTACAAACCCCTTTATTACAAAGTTTGCGAAATTTGTGATTCGGGATTGACTGGGTTGGGAGCGATCAAGCAGGGTTATTATTGATATCCACAGTAGAAATAGTGCAGACCAGGGGGGAGCTGGCTCTAGAAATGATATCAAAGTAATCCACCGCATGAGGACAATACATGTAGAAGATAGACAATTATCAAACAAAACTGGAGATGCCGCAAGAGCTAAGGAAGCAAAATGAAGCCGGAAGTGCGAGGGAAATGGAAATGCCGTTGTATAAACCTAATCGAATCGAATTTGAACTGCCCCCTCATCTCCATGCTTGATGCTAGGTAGAAAGCAAGATACAAGAGCAATCCCTTCGGTCAAGCCATACATGAAGGGAATAAAAATACAATTATGGATATGGGGGGAAAATTGCGATGAACTACATGTGTGCATAAGGGAAAAATAAGATAAAAAGGGAAAAGAGCTGGTAGAAAATCGTCGAGAGAGTAGTAGTCTACATGAAATAATCATAACTAGTATACGCGAGGGATTCAAGAGAGACGCGAAGCAATAAACTATAGAAGAGCTAGAGAGAAAGGGGGCGACGTTGGGAATGGATATAAAAAGAAGGGAGAACTGGACAAAGATAGAAGACATTATAAAAATGAGAATAGAAAGCAAGCGTAGTCAGAAAGATAAAAGTATCAGCCAAGCCAACCAACCTCTTGCAACAGTGTAGAAGTGTGCGGGTGTTATATTAAGGAAGAGCACAGTTAACAAAGGAAACAGCTCAATTCCCACCCTGCCAAGTTAACTCTTTATGATGTCAAAAAAAATAAAAAATAAAAACATAAAAATAAAAATAAAATAAAGAAACGATACAATAAACATCAGTGCGAAGGGAAATTGGAATCCGTTCTCGAAAGAAAAAATACCAAATAATACAATCACGAAACACAATCAAAAGGATATAAGAATATCTATGGAAATCAAGATATATGCAAAAACAAAAAGGTAGGATGCCGCTATGAAATTGGACAATGGGGGATAATCATAAAAAAACAAATTGAACGGGAAAATAACCATCAATCCAAACTCCGAAGAACGAAGTCAGCATGTTCAAGCCAAAGAGAATGGAGAGACAGTATGGCGTGGACAGGGAAGTTGTGAATTTCTTTCTTCATTTTATCATTTTATCTTTAATTACTTTTTGTTCATGGCGATGGTTCTGCATCTTTAATACCAGAGACGACAATTGACGGCGTTTCCGACGACCGTGGCGAATCATCGGGCATGGTTGGGCTGACCGGAGAAATAACCCGTCCGTCGAACCCTCCTTCAATTCCCGCGGAATCAGGCGCTTTCGTCGGCGATGCAGGCCCACCAGCGTTATCACCATCCTTGCTTCCATCAGTCGCCGGTGTCCTCCTCCGTAGCCTCCGGTTTCGTCTAGCTTCTTCCGCAGTCTCTCTACGGCGCGCGCGATCGGTAGCACCGTCTTTATCGTTTCTAAGCCCTTGGAGCATGCTTGCAGCCCTATCAGCGATGTCCTCACCCTCAGATACTTGTGTTTCTTTAGCAGGAGACGTTGTTTCATCTGTCTGGTTCCGGGGACTCAAGAGATATCCGTTGGGTGCGTCCTCGGCCTCGCCTTCGGCGGCTTTTTCACCGGGTCCGTTAGACAAGTCTGGCATTTTCTGGCCGGACGCGACCCTGACCTGGTGACGTTCTTTCAGTCGTGCACGACGCCGGCGATCACGCTGGTCGCGCGCCTGCGGTGCAGCGGCTCGCAGCTTCTCTAGTAGGGTATCCATGGCTCCGCTAGACGTTGGTGATTGTGCATCGGCATTCTCTGTACGGCCGTTGATAGCTGCCGCATTGTTACGCTTCCGTGCCAGCGATGCATCCATTCGCCGTCGCGACTCTTCCCAGGATATATTCTTTTCTTTCGAATTCTATAGAACAGTAGGACGCAAGCGTTAGGTTTTATCGACATAGGAAACACCAAATTTAGGGCAAGAAAAGAGACCGAATACAATGGACAACAGAAAAATGAAATGTATTAAAAAGAAAAGAAAAATCGAATGAACGTACCTTCCACTCCGTGATGAACGCAGCAAGTTTGCTGAAGAAGTCCCTTCTCGCATTGTCATCCGAGCTATTTTCTCCATAGAAGACCATAATATCATCATACGTCTTTGACATTTCATCGAGGTACAGCTGCATCTGTTCACCTTTCCGTCTAGCATCCTTCATCGACCTTTGAACTACCTGGTTGACCCGATCTTGCGGGTGGAATTTTTTCGGGTCGCTCAGATTACCGGAATCTAAGCTGGCCTGAACATTCTTGATTGTGCTGATATACGTTTGCGCTTCGGTACGGAGCTGGTCCACGTTCACCTTTTGAACAGCGACGACGCCGCCAATCTCCTCCACGAAGCCTTCCCACTCCGGATATTGGTTTCGCACAATCCGTTCTACCAGGTCCGCAAATGTCGATTCGTTCTTATCATCCTTAACCATAGCCAAGCGAGAAAGGGAGCTAAGCTTGAATCCAACAGCTTGTTTGTTTGCCGCATTCATGAAATTCCCAATGTCCAAAATCAGACCAAGAACATTCATTAATGATACCGAATCTCGGAGAGATTCACAAACACGAACGATTTCCTGAAGCTTTGTGGATAAATCGTCATAATCCGACTCGAAGGTGCGAGTTAGCTGAAGAGCGCGCATTCGTCCTCTCCAATAATGATTAAGCTCGACGGCAGTCTGAAGATAAATTTGATCCTCACGCGTGAGTTCGCTCGGGTCTTGATCTCGGGGCGAGTTTGCGGCGTCAGGGCCCGTCCAATCCTTGCAGTAGGGCGCCATTGCCTTGGCAATGTTTTCTGGCACGCTGCAGAGTTCGTCCTTCTGCAAGAATTCCATTACAACATTATTGTTCACAATCTCGGGATCACAGTGGATGATTTTCCGCACAACCTCATCAGGTGAGAGCTCCGAAAATTTAGCCATTGAGATCTGAAACTTATGCATGAGAGAACCTGGAATGATTTGTTTCTTCTCTTTCTTTTTACTCGTACCAGTTCCTAGAACCTTTGTCTCCTTGGCTCTAAATAGTCTCTCAACTTCATCCAGAACACCCTTCTTGGCGAGCTCGGTATATTTCTCCTCTTTCGCCTCAGGCGTAGGAGCATGCGCGGCCCAGACTGTTACCTGAGGAGAATCGACTTTCTCCCAATGCAGAGCCTTTAACTTCTTCTTCGGTCGAATGAACGGCAACCCAATAGTAGCTGTAGGTGTATCCGCAGGCAAGTACGTCTTCTTCCAGCCGCCTACGCTTGCTCCTGGAGGCAGTGGTGGACCACGCATGCCAGGGGGTGGTGGTGGAGGAGGCGGTCCACCCATGCCGGGAGGAGGAGGCGGGGGTAGCGGAGGACCACTCATACC